>ML417910.1:23688-79793 GCA_005239525.1 Nicotiana knightiana | reverse complement strand
TGTGCGCCATTCTAAAAACAGTGAGAAATATGAAGTCCGGGGTTTCATACCCTCAGGACAAGATTTATAGCCATTACTCACCTCTGCCGGGCCACAATACTAATCTGCGATGCTCTTACCCCTCAAGTTGGCTCCCGATTGCTCCAAATCTGACCAAAACCAGATTAACATCATCAATATACGCTACAGGAACAAAACTCAATCAAAAACTATCAATTTAGATACAATTCTCGAAATTCGGCCAAACCCGAGCCCCGGGCCCACGTCTCCGAATTTGATAAAATTTACATCACTAGAATTCTCATCCTCCCACGATTCTATACATACCAAGAACACTAAAATCGGACCACAATTGCCCACTCAAATCATCAAACGAAATTCCCCAATTCTCATGCACCTAATCTCCCCAATTTTGGGTTTAAATTCAACAAATTTCCGGTTTAATTACTTAGAAAACGACATAGAAACGAGTTATGAAGTTGAAAACCTTACCTCCAAGTGATTCCCTTCGATTTCCTTTTCAAACCCTCTCAAAGAGCTCTAAACCCATTCAACAATGGAGGAAAAATGGACTAATTTCGCAAAAATGGCGTTTTAAAACATTCTGCCAAACACTATAATTCCCTTCAGTGCGATCGCGACTCCAGCCACGCGATTGCGATGCACAGCCCAGACCACTCTACGCATTCGCATACCAACACACACGTCCGCATAGAGCAAATATCCACCCCACACACGCGCCTCAGAACCTCTATGTGATCGCACAAAGTGCCACGCGATCGCACTGCTTCACCTGCCCAACCTATGTGATCGCAATCCTTATTAAGCGATCGCATAGAACAAATTGCCTGCCCCAAATCTTTACTCTACGCGATCGCGGATGAATCCACTTGATCGCAGTGAAGAAATCACTGCTACTAAAACACCAGAAAACCAGCAATCTCCCAAAGACCAAAAGTGCCCGTTTGAGCATCCGAAACACACCCGAGGTCCCCGGGACCTCAACCACTCCTACCAATCACCCCATAACATCATTCAAGCTTAGTCGAGCCTTCGAAACACCAAAAACAACACAAAACACCAAAATTACATCAAATTCAAGCCTATGAACTTTGAAACTTCTAAATTTCGCCAATGATGCCGAAATCAACCAAAACACATCCCGATTGAACTGAAAATTTGCACACATATCCAAAATGACATTACGAACCTGCTCCAACTTCCAGAATTCCATTCCGACCCTAATAGGCTATTTTCCACTGCCGAGCGAAAATCGCCAAAAACTAACTTTCGCCAATTCAAGCCTAATTCTACAACGGTCATCAAAACTTCATTCCGAACACACTCCTAAGTCCCAAATCACCTAACGAAGCTACCCGAGCCATAAAATCCGCATTCCGAGGTCATTTACCAATAAGTCAACTCCAGTTGACTTTTTCAACTATTAAGCTAATTTAAGAGACTGAGTGACTCAATTTTCACCACGACCACTCCGAACCCGAATCAACCGACCCAACATAACATAAATATGCTAAGCAACATACGATAAAGTAGAAACGGGAGAAACGAGGCTAATCTCACGGAACGACCGGATGGGTCGTTACAACAAGTTAAATAGTCCATTTTATTAGTTGCAAGCCCAAGATCCACTTCATCTTGAGGCCCAAACTTATGTTGTATGTCTAATGATATGACATGCTCGGTCAAATCCAAAGGCAATGAGATAATGCCATGTATTCTAAAGATGTGACATGCCAAGTCAAAATAAGGACCAATCACAGTTGGCACTTGTCAAAATGACATTTCTTGGCTAATCAAATACAATCTTATCACTTAGCTGTTGTGATAGGCTTCATGAGTCCATCAAAATCATCCGGGTGAGTTCATTTCCAGTTGGACTGCCTATCATCTACAACATCAAATAGGGGGTCACATATTTCTCCGATGGTTCAGAACTGGATAAGAGGTCATTTGGAATTTCACAAAAGACCATTCACAAGTGGAGATTAAGACATCAAATACATAACTCTTTAGTAAGAGAGAAGTGCTCAACAGAGTTCTTCCTCGAGATAAATCTAGAGTTTCGAAGGTTGTCTAGCTTTCTTGGATATCAAAGACGTCACGAGGAGGTCTACGTCATCTTTTACTCAAAAAATACGCTGCTCTAACTCTCAAATCACAGAGAAAATTTAGGAAGAATTAAGTGAATACACATAATTGCGTTCGCAAAGATTTATTAGTAAACTCTTTTCTTTTCTTTTCTTTTTATGTCTTTTCGTGATTGCAGTATATTTTGCATTCTCGAAATTTGTCGCGAATATCCAATTATATGTTGTCTCAAGCTCAAGGTCAATAAGCTAATCGAAGGCGTTCCATTTTAGCGTACAAGCAAACTGCTCAACTAACATATCATCATGAGTTCCAACTTTGCTACAAGTTTCTACAAAGTTGGCAATATTTGCCATCAAACAACAACTTAGCGCTAGTGCTAATCCCTTTCTTAGCTCTCCCGTGTGGGAAGGTTTAGTATACAATTTTTGTCTTCTTGATCGACCGTTGGGTGCCCTTTCAAAGTCCAAAAGATCGATTCATCATTGAGATACCACTCTGGAAGGGCTAGAATTCTAACCGTGTGTCAAGACCTATGAGCCAAGGGATAGTCTCAAGTAGATAGTATTTATTGGGTTTGTGGAGGGGGGGGGGATGTAAGGATATATGCATCCCAATTAACGGAAGCGTGCAAAGGTTTCCCCGTGCCGGACAGAGATTGGCCCTCTTTGCATCTTAAATGGTTGATAGCTAATCGACATTGAGACAATTGATCAGTTTAGCCTATGGTTTGGAATAATGCAATGAACTTTGTAACGTTCCACCATACTGAGTCGTAATGGTGTTCGTGATCTTGTAGTTGTTGGACCGTCGGTCAATGTGGCCACTGAAGCAGATCGTTTGCATTTAAAGCCTTAGATGTCTTGGTGGAGATTTAACAACCTCTGGTGGCTGTGTTGAGTTGTCACTTGACTCTCTAGGGTTATAGAGCTTATTTTGCTATAAGTTTCGCGATTGAAGATTTATGTCTTCAACCGATTTCTCAAGGCTTCGATAGTTTGTTCCATCACGACAAGTTTTTCATCCATGTTGGTTTCATCAATATCAGGGTGTTGACCTTTGTTGATGCAGATGAATTTGCCGAATCCTCGAACTCGTTAAGGTTGGAGCTAATTTGAGAGACTCTATCAGATGGAGAGAACACGGTATTACCCCCCAAAAGTTGTAGTTGTAGCCTTGATCATGTTTGAGTTATCAAAATGAGTGTGATCACGTTTAGCTGATGCAACATAGTAAATGTTGTTGAAGCAGTAACGTTTTTCTTTCTAAAGGCTACAATTGATCTTTGAAGTTTGCAGGCTTCGGTCTGCAAGATGGAGAGATGAAGGGCAAAGCTTGTCCTATCAAGTGTGCGATAAAGTTGTTCACAAAAAATTCGAGTTTACAAATTGCAATCATGAGACAAATATAAAAACAAAACAAAAGATTTTATTAGTAAATCTTTGCGAGTAAAATTCAGTTTTCCTTGTGATTTTTCTCTTCAAAGTTTTGTCGTGATTTGAGGGCTGGATCAACGTGTTTCTTGAACGAAGGATGATGTGAACTTCCTCGTGATGTATATGATCTTCAAGAAAGTCAAGCAGCACTTCGATACTCTGGGTTGATCTTGAGGAAGAGCTTTGTTGATCTTTTGTGAACGTCTGAATGACCTCTTTCTCCAACTTTGAATCACCCAGAGAGATATGTAATCCCCTACTTATAGCTGTAGGGGGTAAGGGATTCCAATTGTTAATGAATTCTCCCTGATGATTTTGATTGGCTCATATGAGTCATCAAGCCTATCATAAAAATTATATGATAAGATTGTATTTGATTGGCCAAGATATATCATTTTACACTTTGTTGCCTTTGGTTGGTCCTTATTTTGACTTGGCATGTCACGTCATTTAAACTCTTGGCGTTATTTCGGCATTGCCATATCACGGGACGCATGGCATGAGTTTGGGCCTCAAGATCAAGTGGATCTCGGGCTAAACTAATAAAATGGACTTTTTTAACTTGTAAAGTCCAAATTAATAGTTTAATCCAAATGACGTTGGATTAACTTAAATCTACATGTATAATTTGACCTATAAAATCCAATTAAATTTTGAAGTGCTTACAATATAAGAATGATTAAAAACGATATGCATAATCATGCAATGACATATATATGTACAAGGACATGTTTACATCTTTAGATGTTTCCTTTTTGTTGCAATTGTGAAATTTGATTGATTTGTGAGGAGTGGTTGATTGATTGACAGTTGTGCAGTTTGGTTCAATATGAAATGGATCTTTGGTCTGCTAATTGAGGAGAACAAAGGTGGAGTAGGTGTTGGTGGGGGTGTTTGCTATTTGATGATGAAGAACAAACAGAAAATAAAATGATTAAATCGCAGCAACTAGTGAGAGGCTTCTTAAGAAAACAAAAGTAAGAAGAATTCACTTTGTAAGGGAGATGATCATAAATAATAATATTTACTATGAAGTTGGAAAAATTTTGTGATAACTAGATTAATGCTTATCGGTTTTGTACTACCTACACTATACATGTTAAGTGGATTGGTCTGGACCCAATCTGGTACATTAAGTGAAGAGCCTGTGGGCTGCGTTTGGGGCCAACCCCTAATGGGATAGTTAAAATTTGAGAAGGGGTGAGACAGATCCAGCCCTTGGATCTTGATCTCTCAGACTTGATTGAAATTTGAGCTTGGAGCTTGATGTCTCATACTTCAAACACTAATCAATAGCTTGAGAATTAATAGTTGAGAGCTTTGATTGATTAAAAGAGAGGAGAGAATTTAGAGTGGAAGGCTGAAGAATAAAGTTGGGGATGAAAGGTATTTATAGTAGAGAGATTTTAGGGTCCAAACAGTAATACTGAAAGTCAAAAAGGGGGAGGGGGGCAAAGTAGTTGTTGGCTTATGGGCAAAAAGGGCCAAAGAAATACCATTGAGCAATGGCTAGAAACAGCTAAAAAACACTTATCAAGATTTTTAAATTGGGATCGAGCTGGGCCAGTCAGCCCAGGGTTTATATTGAGCCGGTCCAACTTTCCGCAAGCCCTCTACGGACCCCTTAATTTCCCGTGCGGGGCCTAGGCTCAATTTGACCAGGCCGGGCCAGGTAAAAAATGGTCTGACTCAACCCACTTGTCGTGTCTAACCTCTACCTTGGAACAACCCAAAAAATCTAAGTGGAGAGGTCCGCAATTTCTTCCTCCATTTTATAGAACTTTTTCCTTGGAACACGTTCTGATTCATGTTCTACAGCAAATTGACTTTAGGTGATTTTTTGCTTTTGTAAAACCATTTGTTTGGCTAGCCAAGGTCCTTCATGTTGATAGTTATATTTTGCAGGAACATGTGAAATAAGTAGTATTTCATTTGTGCATGTATTTTCTGATTTCTGGTTTATAGGAGGCTGCCTTTTCTTGTCATATTGGGTTATTTATCATACTCTCTTGCTTTTGTTAATTTTTTCCTAGTCCTGTATTTTCCTTTTCGTGATGCTGCACATTATCGTCCTTCTGCAGACACACAACCTTGAGTTGAACGAGTTCTATAATGAGGTTGTTCATGATATGGAAGAAATATTGCTTGACTCTAGCGAATCTCCTGGGTTTGCTCTTGGAAACAAGATAAATCATTCTTATATACCTCTTCCTTCTAGAGATGGTGGTTCTACTGCTTCGACTTCTGTTACATTTGATGTTAGTCCTGATACTCAACGCCCCATGAGATTCGATAGAGTGGAGGTTGTTGGTGCAAGACAGAAGACAGGCGATGTTTCACTTAGTGAGCGGTTAGTTGGAGTGAAGAAATACACCGTTTATAGAATAAAAGTGTGGAGTGGTGAGGATTATTGGGAGGTTGAGAGGCGGTATCGTGATTTTTGTGCCCTCTATCGTCAGTTGAAGAAGTCATTTGCAGATCAAGGCTGGATTCTCCCACCTGTCTGGTCCGCCACTGAACGAGAATCACGAAAGATTTTTGGTAGTGCTTCACCTAATGTTGTTGCTGACCGAAGTGTTCTCATTCAAGAGTGTTTACACTCACTTCTCCATGACAAGTTTCGTTCAGGTCCTCTCAATGCTCTGATTTGCTTCTTGTCCCCGTCAAACATACCTCAGTCTCCATATTCTTCAAGAAGCACAAGCAGAGGGGATGTTTCCAGCTTGGGGAAAAAAATATCCCTAATTGTTCATAAAAGGCCTCTCAAATCAAAGAAACAGCTGCTAGATGAGCAACATTATTCTTGTGCTGGTTGCTACAAAAGTTTTGATGATGGAAAGACTCGGATACAGGAACTTGCACAGACACTGGGCTGGGGCAAGCCTCGTCTTTGTGAATACAGTGGCCAGTTGTACTGCTCTTCATGCCATACAAATGATATAGCTGTCTTACCTGCAAGAGTTCTGCATTGTTGGGATTTTAATCAATACCCAGTTTCTCAGCTGGCTAAGTCTTATCTGGACTCTATATATGACCAGGTAATGAGAAAATCATGCTGAAAACACTTGCCAAACTTTTATGCTTCCTGAAACTTCCTCATCTTTAATACCAATCTACTTTCAACCATTTCTCGCCCAAAGACTTAAACTAGAATGCATTGCAATTATCATTCCTAATATTATTAAGTAGGCATTTGGCTGGTTAGTAATGCATAGAGTTGTTCCTTCTAATTGAGAAGGGGCAGTAGGTTCCAGTGGTGAAAGTCCTTTAGTTTTGTGGCCTTCCATCTGGGTTGTATCATCCTGCCCCCTCCTCCTTCTCCGTATGCATATAATTGTATAATTGTATGAATGGATGAAGTGGAAGATACATTAGCAATACCTTGCCAACCTATGTTAAGAATTAGATACGACTTATAGTTCATTCTTCTACTCTTGCAGCCAATGCTTTGTGTCAGTGCAGTCAACCCCATGCTGTTCTCGAGAGTCCCAGCACTGCAGCATGTCACAAATATCAGAAAAAGAATAGAAAAGATCCTTCCGTTTGTTCGTTGCCCGTTTCGGAGTTCCATCTACAAAGGGGTCGGCTCTCGAAGATATATTCTTGAAGGCAATGACTTCTTTGCCCTCAGAGATCTTATTGATCTCTCCAAAGGAGTCTTTGCAGGTTAGTTTGTTTAATACAAATTTATACTCATGAAGGATGGTTTTATGCGGTTTTCCTTCTTTTATATTTTTGGTATTTCTCTCCTACCGTCCCTTTTGTTTTTAGTTGAAGAGTACAAGTTGGGAAAAATATTTGTAGCTCTTTGTTTTATTCTGATAGGGAAATCTTCCCTCCCCCCTCTCTAACTAACGAACGAACTGACTAACTAAACCGTAAGTCCATAACAGGAAGTGATATCAATCCCCTACTTTTAGTATGCATCCTTGTTGTTGGTACCTTTTTATGGGTTTAGTCTCTGCTGCTTTCCGTGATGCATCCTGATTGTCAGAATTGGGGAAAAAAGAGGATCTAAGAAAAGAAGAGTGGGTTAATGTCATTCTCCATAATATAGACAGCCTTTTCCTTTATGTGATTACAATTTGAGCAAACTGGCTTATCTTTTTGGTGTTTTTGTTTTGGCTACAATTTCCAAAGCAGCATTACCAGTGATGGTCGATACTATCTTGAGAAAGATTCTGGAGCATATAACCGACCAGTGCCTAATATGTTATGACGTGGGAATCCCCTGTACTGCTCGGCAAGACTGTGATGATCCCTCCTCTCTCATTTTCCCTTTCCAGGTAGGCATGTCTTAGTCTTTAGTCAGTTATTAAACTTTTTTTCTGAGGTTCAGATGTTATGTATCTTATGCACTACCTGCCTATGTAGGAAATTTTTAGGTACATTAGTTATTTTGACTTCTTACCCAGTCTGCCATAATGTTACTAAAGTAGTTTTGACCTCAAGTTTAAAGTTATTCTCGTGAACATGATGAAATTAACTGAAACCTTACTTGCGTAAGGTCAAACCTGCAAACGATATTAGAAAGTGATGCATGCATTGTCAGAATGGGGCATAAAGTACTGCTGATTGACATATTTATCTTTTGACCAGGAAGGAGAGATTGAAAGATGCAAATCTTGTGACTCAGTTTTCCATAAGCATTGTTTTAAGAGGATATCATCTTGCCCATGTGGCACTCGGTTGAAGCCGGAGCAGGAAGGCAATGCAACTAAGGGCAGCCAGAACATGGGCAACTGGGGAATTCTCTCCTTGGACTTGCTGGGGAGGAGGGCAGACCTCAGTAAGGGGCTCGTTACGGGATTGTTAGGGAAGGTAAGGTCACTCAAGTCTAGCAGGAATGAAGAAGAGGAGCATGAAGACAATAATTCTGTTATCTTAATGGATTCATTGCCAATGACCACCCTCTGAAGGTCTGTACATACAGTCTTCTCTTTTAGCTTTTGAAACTACTGTGATTAGAAGCTTGTGCTTTAGTAGAGGTCTATTTGGTCTTGTCCTCCCACCAACTTGTATTCTTTGAGAGTGCGTAATGGCGATTCTTTCTATATCTCACAATAATCGTCCATTATATCCAGTCAATCAGTTGTAAATCAAATATACATGATATATTTGCTTGTAAGTTCAGAAGATCCATTTGTATTCATTTGAAGCCTGACGGTCACTACTTGAAATGGCTTATTGGATTTATTATTGTTCCTATCTGGGTTTAGGTTATCCTATGTTTTAGTTAAGACTCCACTGAATCCAGTTGATTCTGACAAGGGGATGGCAGTTCTCGCGTTGCTACAGTCAGATGCACAGATGCAACCGCTACCTAATGCAGAACTGCATATACCAAACGTACGACGATTCTTTTGAGAGTTTGATGCCAGCCAAGGGCAATAAAGCAGCAAAACTAACTTCCAACTGCTTGAACATCAATAAGGCAACAAGAATCATACTAAATGGAAACTTGAAAAGTACAATCTCCTGATCAAATAGTAATTAACACAACATAGTATTTAATTCAATCTTAGAAAACAAAGCTCTTGAACTACCCCAAGAAAGCCAAAAAAAAAATTCTAAAAACTATCAAAGTTTGCATCAGGCAATTTAGAAAAGAGAGGTTCCCTTTCCTTTCTTGTCCCCACCAATCTCAAAATGCTTGCACCTCTGCACAACCAAGGACAAGAGTTTAACTCGTAAACAGGACAAAGGCATTGCTAAGGAAAACTTATAAAAGCAGAGATCATCATTTAACAAACCTTGATTGGGTGCTGAGAGACATGTTTGCACCCCTGGCATTGCAACCTTAAGACAATCTTCTTTGTAGTTTTTGCCTGGTTTGGAATGGCAGAAGAAACAAGAGCCAGATAAATGACACTACAAAGTAGAAGGAATGTTTAACACCACTACTAGTGCATAAATCATAAAGCTTCTTCTTGTTCTTCTTATTTTATCAAATCACCAATAATTTTTACAATATGGCTATTAAAAAAATATTAGAAGGGCCGTGAAAGAGTTTGTTCATCACGAAACCTAAAAATGCTTCTCACCTTTTTGTGGAAGACGGGCTTCGTCTGTCCACCATAACCTGACTGCTTACGATCATAACGACGCTTTCCCTGGGCAGCTAGGCTATCTTTTCCTTTCTTGTATTGTGTGACCTTATGCAAGGTATGCTTTTTGCACTCCTTAGATTTGCAGTAGGTCTTCTTTGTCTTAGGTACGTTCACCTGCAAGAGCCGGAATCAAAACCAAGTTAAACAAGCATGTGTTGTGTTCGTGTAGGAAACCAATGCTAATCATTTGAATAAGTGGTTATTGAATTAATTATTTCAAATCAATCATATCATGAGAATGACAAACTCTAATTATGGTTAACACCATTATTTGGTTAAAAGCTGATTAAATTAAGTAAATATCCAAATCAAATCATCCCTAAAACTATATATAAAAACATAACTAGCTTCCAAGGGAAAAGAATAGGGCATGCAAGAAAAAGATGATAAGTCAAATAACAGGCATGTTTCACAAGAAAACAATTATAACAAGCAGAAGGGCTGCTCTCTCATCTCTTTCAGTGCTCTGCAAGTGGTAAGATTTATCAGTAATATCACCCTCAACCTATAAACCGTGCCTCTATACAATTCAAAACTGCGCATATGCTCTTTCCCTAAGCTCTCTTGTTGTGCTCTTAATTCAACATTTCAATCCACTTTCAAAGCCTCCTTACAAATAGCTGCAGCACAACAGGCGCCCACCCACTAGCGTACTTGTTCTGAAGCAGCTCAACTAGTACTAAAGGCGTACAAGGGTTTCACTACCCTCCATCCATTACAATCCCAATTATGATACGCGCGTAAAAAGAATTGAAGAATCTAGGGGGTGAGAAGATCAATTTGAACTTGACAGGAGTTCCCAAGAAGAGCAATTGCAACGACAAAATAATAAGGGGTACTTTAAGTTAATTTGTGATTATCCAAACTCTTCCACCAAGATTAACATGTCATGGATGGTCAAGAAGTATGTCTGAACATATTTTTTATAATCAAGAAATCCCTGAGAGCCCATGGCATACGCTTCGAAACCTCAACAGATAATGGACTCTCCCTCTACCCTTCACTACTTAAATTCCAGGCTTTTGTTAGGATTCAAACCAGTGATGTGCGTCTAACCCACACATCACAAGTTGCGGTCTTACCACTAAACCAAAGCACTAGGCAAGCATGCTTGAACATTTATGAATAATGGAACAAGTCAACCTACTTTAATTTTGTTGTTGAAAAGATCAATATTCTAGAGGGCTCAAAATCAGTTTTAAAGTTGCAACATCAACTCATTTCATTTCCCCTCAAAATAAATTATGTTCCCAAGGAAAAATATACTAGGTGATTTCTTCTTATCTACCTAAGCCTTTGGTGGCCAGAGTTACTCGATACCTGAGGTAGCATGCACCAGGTGAAATGGTTAACGTGTGCGCAAGCTGGTCTGAACACGACTACTACAACAACATACCCAGTATCATCCCACACCGTCGGGTCTGGGGAGAGTAGTGTGTACGAAGACCTTACCCCTACCTTGTGAGGATAGAGAGGCTGTTTTCAATAGACCCTCGGCTCAAGAAATCATAAGCACCAGACAAGGGACAGTACCAAAAAGCTATATAAAAACAACAAGACAATAAGGTGATCAACAAGGAAAGAAAACAACGGTTAGTCATAAAAACCTACTACCAACAGAAAGCGAGACTGGGTGACAATATTACTGTTATGAACACTCTATAGTACCTACTTTACTACCCTAATCCTCGACCTTCCTACCTTCCTATCAAGGGTCATGTCCTCGGTGAGCTGAAGCTGGCCTGGACACGGCTGTCATAAAAAGTTACATTTTGTTCCTAACCCATATCCAACAAACTTCCACTGCTAATAGATTTGAGTAAAACCATACACATCAAACAGCATAAAATTTTTAGATACTTGCTAGAATTCGTTCATACAAAGAGAGATAAAAGGTGCACAGCTACTAATGAAAATAGCCCTCAAATCGAAGTTTCATTCCAAACATATCCGGAGAGTTCTGAGTAAATGCTACTGTAATTAAATATGTACTCAATTATTATCAAATTACAAAAGAAAAAATCATTTCCTTTCCCACTGAACGAAGCGTGCTGAATTCGAGTAAGTGGGAGCATGAGAGTTACCATTGTCGCGGGCCGAGGATTAGATCTGTCGCCGTTCAGCAGTTACAGTTGCAAAGACCTTGATCTAAGGATGAAATTGCGCTTTATACAGCCAGTCAGGGTTGTGTCTACTTGGTGAGGGGAATGTGTAGGCCGGCCCATGAGTTGGGTTAATGCGATCATGACCATTGGGCCTGCCTAACATTGCTGGGTCGTTTGGTGTGTAAATGGTGTGGGGTAACCACTTTTTAAGGGGCTATTTGCATCCATACCCATTTTTTGTGCCACGTTTTAACTTATAACCATTTTGTAAAAAAAATGGCATCCGTACCCGCTTTTGCGCATAACTTCAGCATGCGGGGCTGAAGTAGCAAATGCAATCACGCAAAACTTCAGCTTTCTAGTAGACGGCTTGCGAACTTCAGATCTAGAGCTGAAGTTGTTGTCTTGTAACTGGGGAACTTCAGCATACGGAGCTGAAGTTCTCCAGTTATAAAAATAAAAACTTCAGCATACGGGGCTGAAGTTTTCCCAGTTACACTGGGAGAGCTGAAGTTTTGTCTTTGTAACTGGGGAACTTCAGCCCCGTATGCTGAAGTTTTGTCTTTATAACTGGTGAACTTCAGCTTAACTAGTGAACTTCAGCTCAGCGAGGGGAAGGGAGCTGAAGTTATTTAAAAAATGGGTACAAGTTAAAAGTTTTTTTAAAAGCGGGTATAGGTTAAATGGGGGCGACCAAATAGGGTACCCCGCACAATTTTTACCTTTTTAAGGTGCTATTTAGTGTTTAGCCATCAATTTTAATGCTGAGCAAAAAAGAGTCACTACTCCGTTATAATTAATACGAAAAAATATTTTTACTCTTTCTTGGTCTCTTTTCTTTTCCAAACCTTTTTCATTATCGAAAGTACAAAACCCTTGTTTCTCTCCAGAATTCAACCTCTCGTTACTTCCCTCCATGCAGTAGTGAATTTCTCCAAAAATAAACACACGAGTTTTCATCAATTTTCCTTTGTTGCAACAATAATTTCAGTTGCAGAGTAAGTCGGGATAGTCTCTTCCTTTTTTCAGATCCTAATATTCACTACTTTCTCTATTTTCTAGGTACTTTTTTAAATCCTAATATTTAATTTTTTCTCAATTCAACCGCATCTAAACTCTATAATTTATCTGTAATTCTTTTTTATGTTTGCTTCATTTTAACTTAGACTGATGATTGTGTTTTTTATACTAGCGAAAATTTGAAGAACTTGACGAGCACTTGTTTCAAGTTTGAAGAACTTTTCGGACTCATTCTAATCGATTTGAGCAGCAGAGAAATCGTCGCAATGAATCAGGTTTGATTCTTTGAGTATTAAGCTGAACTTTTGTTCGATCTACTTCCTTATTTGTAGAACTAAAATCGTTGTCAAAGAAAACTGGTCACTATGGAATATAGTTTATACTATAATATATGCGGGCACAGAATCCAATCTCGTTGTCATATCCTTATTCATATTTTCATGCCTATGTGGTGCATGTTCAGACTTCAAGTTTGTTGGTCAATATCGTGTGGGATTATTGCATTGTATATTACTTGAAGCTGAGCCAGAGGACAGAAAGAGGTTCATGAGATTCCTTCACTAAGGTAAGAAAGTTAAATGTTATAAAACAAGAAAAGAAGAAGATCAATATTGCAGAGAGAAGAAATTCTTATTCAATTTTGGGATGATTTACAATGGGGTAAGACCCCTTTGTTTATAGGGAAAAAATGACTTAGCCACAAAGTAACAAACTCTCTAAAAGATAGACATTCCTCTAATTACAATTATATTCATAACACTCCTCCTTGAATATTTACTCAATAAGTAATGTGCCTTGTTAAAACCTTAATTAAAATAAAACTCAATGGAAAAATTTTTTTAGAAAAGAAAAAAGAGTACACATGTTTAGAAATGCGCCTTTTGGTTGCCTCATTAAAAACCTTTCAAGGAAAACCTAGTGGGACAAAACCTTGTAAAGAAAAAAGAGTACAACGCGTATTAATTCCCCCTGATGAGAGAATCAATTCACATCCTTGAGCTTTCGCATTCCAATCTTGTGCACCATCTTCAAAAGATCGTTGGTAGAGATTTGATAAACAAATCAGTCATATTAACTTGAATGAACATCATTCTTGATAGATATGTAATATTTTATTATAATATCGTGGAATGACTTTTTCAATATCTCCATAGTGGCAAAAAAATTCGTTATCACATTATCATGCTTATAGTTATAGTCATATACATTTATGCACAAATTGCACTGAGGATGTGGTACTTCAACATCAAGAATTGTATATGCTCTAAGCAATTTAAATCCTTCACGGAATGTCATAAGTTAAGTCATATAAGCCATATAAATGGACTTTAGATGTGTGTCAAGTTTTATGTCATGCTAGACATATAAGATAGATAAAGTGATTGCACACTCTTTTGACTTCATAGTTTCAAGTGTTTGAACTATATGTCCAAAACTATATGTCTTTCATATGAGACCAATTCTACTTCAATTGTTTCTTCAGACTTAACTATCCTCATATATATATTTAACGTTATCATAGACGTAATCGACGAACATTTTATATCGGTTCCAACAATCTTTTTTCATAAAGACATGACATAGAGATCTTTTATTCATATTTTCAGGTACCTGAACCTCTCGTGAGATTTTATGAAGTATTATGTCATGTGATCTTCTTGATCATTTGTCACTTTATTATGATCATTTGCTCATTTTCTTTATCAAGAATTTTACTTGAAATCAATTTGTCTATACGCTTTAAGTGTACATTAGACTTTGTCCTTCTAGGACTTATTTTGCAAGGACTTATTCTGATAGGAACATTTGTAGTGAGAATATAGTTACTTTCTTTGGGTCAGCAAATAAGTCTGGCATGGTTTGCATTGCAGATGAATTATCTTTTTATGAACCTCAAGTTCATATTATCTTTAAGGATCTAGAGGTACAAATGATAATTCATTCCACATAACTTTTTCTCAACCGTTTATCTTGTCTCCCCGGCATGTTAGAAAAACTAACTTTCTCCCTCAATATATACCACACATCAATAATAATAAGATGAAATTATTTGGTTCCTGACCCTGAACCACGTGTGGGGGAAGAAAATAATCTACTTTCATATTTAACGTATATTAAACTGATATAGATAACTTTGTTCTATTAAGTAGATGCAGTCAATAAATTGTTTTGCCAAACCAGTTGTGATGTAACCAACTTATCAAGATGAACTGTCTTGAATAGAAAAATCTGAAAATTATGCTCTAAATTAAATTATTGAGCAAGTTACCTCGCAAACACCAGGTTGCGAGTTAATAATAATCGCACATGTAACCATCTCATAGATGCATCTTATGTGATATACATGGTAGGTGAATGAGCTCAGATTCACCTTTGATATTTCCAGCATTCACATAATTCAATCCCAATTTTTAGTTTGTTTATTAATTAATGAGAACAAGCAACACAAGAGAAATCGTAAAGAATTTTCTAGTTCTTTAATATTTACCCATGTGAATTCTCTTTCTTTTTGCACATCATACTTAAATTGATATGGCTAAACCAATTATGCCAACTGAATAAATTATCAATATTGATAAAGTTCAGGTTTACACCATGACGTGTGCAATTATCGATAAACTTCAAGTTTATTATGATATGGATTTTTATATCAATAAACATCCACTTTATTGTGGTATTCTTTTATTTGTGTAGTACAAACTGGAGAATAAAGCGGGTAACTTTTCACATACATATTACCCCGCTACAAGTTGTAGTAATAAGAGATATTAAATCTTTCTTTTATTTATAGTTTCAGTATAACCAATCGATTTCGCGAATACTTTAAAAACTCAATAAGTTTCTTTGAGACTTACTATGACATAATACTTTATTGGCAATCAATTATGTTTCTCCAAAATAGTAATAATTGGCTTTTCTAAAGCTCTCATTAATTTGTACTACAATATATTCATCAACATCCATATGGTGAATATCTTTCTCAAAGAGAAAGTTATACCATTGTGGTCATGGTCAAAATTATATGCAAGATATGTTTCTTGCATTACTGTTGTCTTTTAATAATTACACTGCCATAATATTTTGGCATAGTCACAATAGGTACGTGATCAATGACCATTCATGCCATAATAATGAAATTATTTTCTTGTTTCATCTCAAGCCTTTTGCTTGAGATTAGTGTGATATATCCACTACCACTAGCACGTTCATATTCTTCTAGAATGAATATGTATTCATACATCAGATATTTTCATATTCACATCATGAATGGACCATAATCATCTATATGTGTTTAATCTCATATCAAATTGATGACAAATGTTACTTTCACAAAGTGAAGGATTATTTTGAGAATTCTTATTATTCTCGTGACGATGATGACGATTATGATTTCATCTATTGCCACGTCCACATCCATTGATACCTTCACGGTAATAATTTTGTCTTCTTTCAGACTTATAACATATTGATATCACATTATCTTAAGGGGAATGAGGATGAATCAAATTCAATGGGACGAGTTTCCACTTCTTTGCCCACAACCATACATGAACGTGATCATGGCAAGGCATAGAAATATTACCACTTCGGGTGGTTATAATTTCTTGCAAACTCTATTAGAGTTATAATCAAAGTTTATTGTCTTTGCTTGTATTTAAAATCAAATATAGAATTTCAAGAATTTAAAAGAGAAAAATAAAGTAAATACTTACCTTAAATCCAGAATTTAATCATGAAGGAAGTTCATGGAACAATTGACAATCATTATGCTCAATACCAAAGCTTCTACTCAATTGGTTAGAGTCTCGTGCTGATAACGTGTTATAAAACAATAAAAGAAGAAGAACAATATTGCAGAGAAAGACAGAGGAAATTCTTATTGAATTTTGGGATGATTTACAATGGGGTAAGACCCTCTATTTTATAAGGGAAAAATGACTTAGCCACAAAGTAACAAATATTTAAAAGATAGACATTTACTCTAGTTACAATTCTATTCATAGTTAAGCTACCGATCTACATGATATCAAACTAACTTTTCTTCCTCTACAAAGCAAAAGACAACGAAAGCAATGTGGCATCTTCGTTAAACGGATAGCCCGTATCAAAGTTGGCAAGCTCATTTCCCTTGCAATGCTACATTCATCTGATAGCTATTCCATTTCCTCTTATAGTAATTATAAGCATGCAACTCCAGTAACTGTTTTCTAACAGAATATTAGAATCTCTAAGCCAGATGACATGTAAGATTTCAAGCCAATTGTATATGATAATAGGTGCGTGTATATATATATATATATATATATATATATATATATATATATAAGTGGGCGATAGAAAAGTGGGGTGGCACCTCTCTTAAGCCAAGAAACATATTTATCTTTTGAGATCTAGCGCATTGCTCGGCGGTTTGAGGCTTTGAGTAGTTTCACTTCATGTTTTATGACTTGTACGCGTAGTCGGAATCGAATTTCGGGAAGTTCAGAGTTGATTCAGATGGAAAATTCTAATTTCGGAAGCTTTAAGTTGGGAGAATTGACTAAGGTTTGACTTTAGAGTAAACTACCTCGAAATCGGGATTTGAAGGTTCTAATAGGTTCGTATAACAATTTCAGACTTGGGCATGTGTTCGAGTTGAGTATCGGGTGGTCCAGGAGCATTTCAGTGCTTATTAGGGAAAGTTGGCATTATGAAGGTTTTAAAATTTCATAAGTTTAGTTTGAAGTGGATTTTGATGTTATCGATGTCCGTTTGAGGTTTCGAGCATGGGAATAGGTTTGTATCGTGATTTGTGACTCGCACGCAAAGTTTGGCGTCATTCCGGAATGTTTAAGTATGAATAAGATGCGTTCGTCGAAGTTTAAATGTTTGAAAATTTAAAGAAGGTTTCTGTAACGACCCAACCGGTCGTTTTGAGATCTAGCTCGTTGTTCGGCAGTTTGAGGCTGTGAGCAGCTTCATTTTAGGTATTATGACTCGTAGGCATGGTTACAGTTGAGTTTCGGGAAGTTCGGAGTCGAATTGGAAAGAAAGTTCTCATTTCGGAAGCCTTAAGTTGGAAGAATTGACTAAAATTGGATTTTTGAGTAACGACCTCAGAATTAGGATTTGAAGATTCTCGCAGGTTCGTATGGTGATTTCAGACTTAGGCGTATGTTCAGAACGGGTTTTGGATGACCCGGGAGCGTTTCAGCGCATATTGTGGAAGTTAGTATTCTAGAAGAAATTTCATAAGTCTGGGTTGAAGTGCATTTCAGTGTTATTGATGTCTGTTTGAGATTCCGAGTCTGGGAATAGCTTTGTATGGTGATTCTGGTGTTAGGAGCACGATCGAAAGTGAATTCAGAGGTCCGCAGGTCATTTTGGAGTCATTTGGCTAAAGTTAGAAATTTGAAGGTATTTATGAAGTCTGACCGGAAGTGAAAATTTTGATATCGGGGTCGGATTCCGATTCCGATTCCGAAAGTTGGAGCATATCCGTAATGTTGAATGTGACTTGCGTGCAATATTTGGGGTCGATCAGACGTGATTTGATAGGTTTCAACATCGGATATAGAAGTTGGAAATTTCAAAGTTCATAAGGATTGAATTGAGTTGCGATCCATTGTTTCGATGTTATTTGATGTGATTTGAGGCCTCGAGCAGGTCCACATTATGTTTTGAAACTTTTTGGTATGTTCGGGTTGGGCCCCAGGTGTTAACCGGACGAGCCTCGGACCAAGTTTGAACTTGGAGAGCATAAGCTGAAGCTCCCAGATTCTGGTGTGATCGCAGCTCGCAATGCGGGGCACGAGTCGCAGAAGCGAAAAGGCATGGGCTGGCCAGGCACCGCGGGCGCGAAATTGGCCGCGAGTGCGAAGACCGTAGGTGCGGAAAATCCACCGCAGGCGCGGAGGTTTTGCCGCGGGCGCGAAGATCGCTGGTCTGTGAGTGTTTAAAGCGGGGGTTTGAGCATTTTTACTCATTTCTTCATTCTTGGGCAATTTTTGGAGTTTCTTGAGAGGGATATTCACCTAGCAACTTGGGGGTAAGCCAATCCCACCTATTGCAAGTTAATTATTTGGATTATATCTAGATTTTAACATGGAAAATCATGGGAAATTAGTGGAAACTTAGGGTTTTGAAGAAAAACCTAGAAATTTGTATTTTTGGATTGTTACCACGAATTTGGGCACGAAATTGAGAGAGAATTATATATTTGAGTTCATGAGGTTATGGGTAAACTTTATCTTCAAAAAATTAAGGAATCCAGGCACGTGGGCCCGAGGACAATTTTATCAACCTTCCGAGCGGAGTTGGGAATTTATATAAATTAAATTTTTATAAGTATTAGAGTATATTTTCATTGGTTTGCCCGTTATTTGGATAGTTTTGGGGCGTTGTGCATCGATTTGGGTCATCGGAAGGGCTTGGAGGCCGGTTATGAATCTTCGGAGCGAGGTAAGTCTCCTTTCTAACCTTGTGAAGGGGAATTGTCCCCATAGGTGAACTAATCGAATATTTGCTACTATTGTGGGGACTACGTACGCACGAGGTGACGGGAGTCCGTGCGTAGCTACTATCATGCTTGTGTTTGGGTAGTCTAGGACCCACTAGCATGCTTTACTTGTTGTACTTGTAATTTTTCTAATAAAATTAGACCGTTAAAATTATCGAATTAGTAGCTGAATACCTACGAAGGTTGAAGTTTATCTTCCTTAATCATCTAGAAAGAGAATTGATTTTTCCTGGGATAATTGTTTTCCTGATAAAACATGTTTTATTTGTCGTACTTGTAACCTTACTGATAAATTTATAATATTTAAACCTTATCGAACTTGGCAAATGAATTTCCAGAAAGGAGTTAAGTACCATCTTCGTGTCCATTAAAAGAGAGTTTTATCACTTCCTTGAGTAACTGTTTTCCTGATAAAATGTGAATTTATTTTGTGAATATCTGTATTTATGAGTACCTAAGTCGCATGTATGATTCGCGATCAGGGTAACTCTATTATTTATATATGACTGCTCGCATGATCGATTCGCGAGCGGGTAATAGATGCATCTATGGTTCGAGCCGTTCGACCATTCGGCAGTGCACATTTTATAATTGTTGGTCCGCGCCGTTCGACCCTCGGCATTTCTTGCGCATGATAATTGTTGCGTACTTTCTGTGATTTATACCTGTTTACTGGCCTGAGAATTATAAATTGTCAATTGAAATAACGAAGATTTGAAATCTTAAATGTGAAAAAAGTCGCTATTTCCTATCACATTATATTAAATTGCCTATGATATTCATGCCTAGTGTCACCCTTGATTTCATTAAATTGACCTCTAGCAAGTGTCAAATTTGACCTCTCGTCACTACCTCTTCGAGGTTAGGCGCGATATTTACTGAGTACACGTTGTTTTCGTACTCATGCTACACTTACTGTGCATTTTTATTGCACAGGTACATTCATAGATAGTGGCCCTGCTTGACGCAGTAATGTGACTGACTTGAAGACTTAGACGAGCTGCACCATCCGGAGACGACCCGCAGCCGGCAGAGCCTTCCTCAGATTTATTGTATTTTATTTTAAATTCCTTGTCCAGTTTGTATTCCGGACAAGTATTGTAGTACATGTATAATTCCTAGAAAATTTGCTCATGCACTTGTGACACCGGGTTCTGGGATAATTATGGGATTTATTCACTATTTAAATTTGCAAAAGATATTATTATTTACTCAGTGGAAGCTCGTTAATTATTATTTAAGAAAATGAAAAAGGAATGACTTCAAAAATTTTAAAATAAAGATTTTATTAATTATTAAGTGTTGGCTTGCCTGACAGTGGGGTTCGGCGCCATCACGACCTTAATGGATTTTGGGTCTTAACAACGTGGTATTAGAGCACTAGGTTCCCTTAGGTATCACGAGTCATGAGCAAGTCTAGCAGAGTCTTGCGGATCGGTACGGAGACGTCTGTACTTATTTTTGAGAGGCTACATGGCTGTTAGGAGCACTTCCCTTCTTGATTCCTCATCGTGCGATTTGATTCCTTTGAGACTTATGCCTACGTTTCTTCCTAATCAATCTTACGCGTCGCGTAGCGCTTGTTATAAGTCGGGAATTCAAGGAATTGTAATGGTACTACATATATGGTGCGTGATGTTTTCCATACGTAGTTGGTTGGGGCTATTGTTGTTGCTCTGCGGAACGATAATATGTTGTTTCAGCTCAGTAGTTATGTTTCTAAGAGCTTTGAGGCTATGCTCAGGTTGTTATGATGCTTATGATTAGTCACACACGGTATTGATGTGGTGGTAGAATGCTCGCCCATATGTTGGGGCAATGAATGACTTGATAGGAGTTCTACTCAGAGCGTGATTCCGAGATTTCAGTATTTTATTTCCGGCGGAGGAAAGACAATTGGATTATAAATGATCAGGTTCAGGTTGATAGAGTATTGAGACTGGGTGTTCTCAAGTGAGGTGGAATCTTCATCAGTGATGTGGTATCGTCGTCTTTGATCGAATAGATAGTGTTAAGTTCGTCGGTGCTATAGTTTCTTTATTTTCATTGAGTCAGAGTATTTTGAAGTAGTATTGAAGAAGCGGCGGTCAAAGATCGTGGTGTGCGGTGGATCAGGATTGAATAGGTATTTCTAATATAGGCGGCTCGAGAAAGATGATCTTCGGAAAGGTTTAAAGTTGTGGTGATCTGCTAGTTTAAGTGCTACAGAGAATGATATTGATGTAAGGCTGTAGCTGGGCAGGAAAAAATGAGGAAGGACATGTGGGAAGTGTCAGGTGGCGGATAAATTTCTAAAAGGCCAGGTTTAAGAAACGAAAGTCAGGTAGTTGCTTAAAGGAGTGAGTTAACTAAAGTGGGAGAGGGGCATTGTAGCATATAAGTTTTGTGGTAAGATAGATGCTCATCTTGAAGAGAAGTTTGGAGTGATGTGAGAATTTCAATGGACGATGATTGGGTCCACGAGCTTAATTTGAATTGTTGGCTATTATACGGTGGGAGATTTGGAAGCAATAGAAAGAAGGAGTTGCTTGATATGAAGAAGGATGCAATATAACTTTGAATTGGAAGGTATTGTCGCACATTTAGTTGATGTCCATAAAGAGTGTATGGACTGGTACAATTGGTGAATGAGAACGTGCTCAGGATGGGTTACTGATGTCGTAGTGATTGTACCCCGTGCAGCAACATTGGAGGATGTCAGCACGTAATTTCCACAGGTGGGTTATCTCCTATGAGCAGGTTAGCGGTCGTATGGTTGGCAAGTTTCTGCGAGAAATTCTGTTGACTATTCGGTAAGAGGTCGAATATGTGAATGATGCTAGAGAATTAGAGTATTCATGGAATGCTAACAGAAGAATTTAGAAGAATTTGACAGGTTGGTTGAGCAAGATCATGTCAGCAATGAAGAAAGAATTTCGGTGGGTTCCAGAGTGGTGCAAGGAGTAGCTTCAGGCTAAGTGGGAGAGTCCCACCGCCTGCGATTGGGTTGCAGGATTTTCTTCTCATGGGGTTCGGATTATCGGCGTATTGGTTAGTTATTACGGCTGAGGGGGAAAGGAATAAGATGGTATTTGAGCATAGGATTTGATAAATGTGTGCAAAGGTTGGCCTAATGGAATCAGGTTTAGGCTTTGGAAGGATTCAGGATTTATGCTTAGTGCAGAGGTCATTTGCAAGGGAGGTGATTCAGTCGGGTGCTTATTCAAGATGGGTGTTCAGGTACCAGCGAAGCCGTGGAGTTGATTATATTCGGGACCAAGCCATAGCGGGTGACTCTCAATAGCGTTCCTGGTGAATTCGAAGGTCAGAATGTGGTGTCTAAGGATTTCAAGCCCACAGTATGGTTAAAAATCGAGCTTTTGCAGCGGAATTATGGGCGGAAAAAAACATGGTTGGAGGGTCCTACGTTATCTTTGGCGTGCAAAGTAGCATTTGGGTTCATAGAAGGGAGAAATGAATTCGGGTTCATAGAAGGGTTATCAGAATGGGTATGCCGGTCGAAGATGTGAATATGCGTGCAAGGAGAGCATGAAACGATTCATGAGCTTTGAGACAAAGTAGTCTCGTGGAATGGGATCACTCGAAGTGAGTGCGAAATGAGTTTCTATGTGTTGATTTGGAGTTATCATCATCCCTAAGGTGAGTGCGAATTGGATTAAGGTATAAGATGGGTCGTGTTATATGAGCTTATGAAAGGTTTAATTGAATCTCACTGCAGTATTGTGGTGGTGTTAGCGTATGGGCATTGTGAGTTATTGTTCATCTTGATCTATGGCTTGAGCAAAGCGGGGGAAGTCTGTTGTTGATAAGTTGAGTGCGCGGCTAAGTGTCGTATCAGTTTCAGTTGGAGGTATACGGGTGAATCAGTTATGTCCTGCAGAAGTAGAGTTTGAGAATGACACGAGTAATGGAAATTCGGAAAAGTTAAATGGTCAGCCATGTTGGCTCAGTGGCGGCAGTAGTCAGTCCTTTCAGCATGATTAGTTATGCATGTGAGTTATGACGGTGCATGTGAGTGCTTGATGACCGCCGTAATTGATTTTATTTGGAAGCATTCAAGTATTATGGCATGTCATGTGTAGGCGGATCCCGGAAGGATTATGGTGGTATAAACTATTACTTGAGGATTTGCATGTTTTGTGATTATGAGAATTCACACCTGTTTTGTTATGGTTCTCTTGAATTGAGTTAAGTAAAATATTTCTATGTGATAAAGTGTTTACCATACTAGTGGTTCAGGAGTTATGACGAGATTCCTGTGCGATTACATATTGGCATGTTAAGTGCAGTGAACGGTATGAAATTTTGAAGCGAGGATCAAGGTAGCAGTTTGGTGTTGGAAAGGATGTCACGAGCTCGGAGGAGCAAGGAAGGGATTTGGATGTTTAGAGTAAGCTAGTATTGTCTTCAACATCACCTGAGATCGGTGGTTGTGTAGGAGGTGTTGCGTTCTGGTTGCAGATTTCTTGGTAGGCTTTACAGCAGTTGTGTGGCCGGTGATATGGAGGTGAAGACTTGTTATCTAGTGCATGAGGTCGTGGAAGTGTATTCCACGCGAAGATCGTATGAGTGTGATATGTGGTCACTTCATTGATTGAAGATTCAGACCAAGTATAAAGAAGTATAATATTGTTTATTTGAGAGTTTATGCCTGAAGGGCGCTCGGTTCATTTGGTTGCGGATGTAGGGGTTTTTCTCTGGCTGTGATGGTTGTTCTTGCGTTTTATGAGCAAAAGGTGGGTTACTATGGACTCAGGTAAGACTATTAGCCTAGTCGGTTCGAGCGGAATCGGCTTGAAGGTTGTGAATGGATTTAAATATAATTATGGTCCATAAGAGTCAGGTGTGTTCATTTCAGTATCGCGCTTCTCATGGAAAGGTATTAGAACATTAGATGTTGTTCCATCCTCGTCCATTTCATGTAATGTTATGATTGTGCCGTGTGAGTTGTGAAACGACTTGATAGCTTCTTATGTGTTGAGATTCTGCGTAGTGATGATGTTATGGGTTTGGAAGGTTACTACTGTCGTTTTGTGGAGGGGTTCTCGTCCATAGCAGCGCCAATGACTAAATTGACTCAGAAAGGTGCCCCATTTAAATGGTCAGATGAGTGCAAGGCGAGCTTTCAGAAACTCAAGACATCCTTGACCTCAACAGCGGTGTTGGTATTACCATCAGATTCAGCTTCTTTCATGGTGTATTATGATGCTTCTCGAGTTGGCCTTGGAGCAGTATTGATGCAAGATGGCAGGGTGATTGCGTATGCGTCTCGTCAGTTGAAAGTCCATGAGAAGAATTACCATGTTCATGACTTAGAGTTTGCAACCATTGTTCATACTTTAAAATTTTGGAGGCATTATCTTTATGGCGTGCCGTGTGAAATTTTTACTGACCATCGCAGCCTCCAGTACTTATTCAAGCAGAAAGATCTAATTTTGAGGCAGCGGGGATAGTTAGAGTTGCTAAAAGATTATGATGTCACCATATTGTATGACCTAGGGAAGGCCAATATGGTGGCCTATGCATTGAGTAGAAAGGTGGAGAGTATGGGTAGCCTTGCGTATATTCCAGTTGGTGAGAGACCGTTGGCTGCAGACATTTAGACGTTGGTTAATCAGTTTGTGAGGTTGGATATTTCGCCCAGCAGTGTTCTAGCTTGTACGATCGCTCGGTCTTCTCTAATTGACCGTATCCGGGGGCGGCAGGATGATGACCCACATTTGGCAGTCCTTAGGGACACAGTTCGGTACGGTGATGCCAATCAGGTTACAATTGGAGATGATGGTGTTTTAAGGATGCATGGTCGTTTATGTATGCCTAATGTTGATGACCTTCGTGAGTTGATCCTTGAGGAGGCTCACATTTCTAAGTATTCGATTCATCCAGGTGCAGCCAAAATGTATCAAGACTTGAGGCAGCATTATTGGTGGATAAGAATGAAGAAGGACATTGTTGCGTATGTGGCTCGTTGCTTAAATTGTCAGCAGGTAAAGTATGAGCATCAGAGACCTGGTGGTTTGCTTCAGCAGATGGAGATTCCTGAGTGGAAGTGGGAGCTTATCACTATGAAATTCATTGTTGGACTCCCACGGACTCAGAGGAAATTTGACGCAAGTAATTACACTTTGGAGCAGTTGGCTGAGTTATATATCCGGGAGATTGTTCGCCTTCATGGTGTGCCGGTATCTATCATTTTTGATCGGGGTATGCAATTTACTTCACACTTTTGGAGGGCAGTTTAGCGTGAGTTGGGTACCCGAGTGGAGTTGAGTACAACATTTCACCCTCAGACTGACGGGCAGTTCGAGCGTACCTTCAGATATTGGAGGATATGTTCCGCGCTTGTGTTATCGACTTTGGAGGTTCGTGGGATCAGTTCTTACCATTAGGGGAGTTTGCTTATAATAATAGTTATCAGCCGAGCATTCAGATGGCTCCTTATGAGGCGTTATATGGTAGACGGTGCAGATCGCCAGTTGGATGGTTTGAGCCGGGAGAGGCTCGATTGTTGGGTACAGACTTAGTTCAGGAGGCCATAGATAAGGTCAAGATTATTCAAAAGAGACTTCGTGCAGCTCAGTCTAGGCAAAAGAGTGATGCCGATCGTAAGGTTCGTGATGCGGCATTCATGGTTGGAGAGAGAGTATTGCTTCGTGTGTCTCCCATGAAGGGTGTTATGAGATTTGGGAAGAAGGGTAAGTTGAGCCCTAGGTATATCGGGCCGTTTGAGATTCTTGATAGAGTGGGGGAGGTGGCTTATAGACTCACATTGCCTCGAAGGTTATCCTTAGTTTATCTGGTATTCCACGTGTCTATGCTCCGAAAATATCATGGTGACCCGTCCCACGTGTTAGATTTCAGCTCTATCCAATTGGACCAAGACTTGACTTATGAGGAGGAGCCGGTAGCCATTTTAGACCGGCAGGTTCATCAGTTGCGATCTAAGAGTTATCTTTCAGTTCGAGTGCAGTGGAGAGGCCAGCCCGTTGAGGCAGCTACTTGGGAGTCCGAGTGGGACATGCAGAGTAGATATCCACACTTGTTTGCCAATTCAGGTAATTTTCTATGTCCGTTCGAGGACGAACGTTTGTTTTAGAGGTGGAGATTGTGATGACCCAAGAGGTTATTTTATAAATTTAGACTCCGTTCCATGCTTAATAGTCATAAAAAGAATAATTTTAAATACCTCAATTTGCGTGCACAGTCCGGGCGTGAAACCAGAAAGCTTTTATGTGAAAATATGAGAAACAGTGGTTTCTAGAATTTAAATTTTATTATAGTTGACTTTGGTCAATATTTTGAGTAAATGGACCCAGATCTGTGTTTCGACGATCCCGGAAGGTCCACAATAAAATATGGGACTTGGGCGTATGCCCGGAAATAAATTCCGAGCTCCCAAGCCTTAGAATCAATTTTTGAAAGAAATTATTTTGTTGAAATTATGAATTAAAGAAAATAAATAATGTTTCAAATCATTGGTATCGGGTCCGTATTTTGGTTATGGAGCCCGGTACCAATTTGTTATGATATTAAAAAGTTAACTGTGAAATTTGGTGAAAAATGGAGTTCGTTTGACGTGATTCAGACATCCGGTTGAAGAATAATGAACTTTAAGAGTTCTTGTTGAAAATGATGAGTTTTGAGGTTTAATTCATAGTTTTACATGTTATTTTCATGATTTGATCGCACGAGCAAGTCTGTATGATGTTTTTAGACTTGCGTGCATGTTTTGTTTAGAGCCCCGAGGGCTCGAGGGAGTTTCGGGTAGGTCACGGGGTGTTTTACACTTAAAGACAATTGCTGGTTTTTCATTTTCTGGTTTCCAGGTCCGTTGTTCTATGCGATCGCATAAGAAGGTCCGCGATCGCATAGTGTAAAGTCTGAGTCCCAAATTTGCACTATGCGAACGCAACACCAGGGATGCGACAACGATTCTTCATCTGGGCTAAGCTGTGCGAACGCACTCCCTGCTATGCGAACGCACAACATTAAAACAGGCCTGGGGGAGGGGAGGCCAGTACTCTATGCGATCACACCCCTCCCCTCACGAACGCACTGCCCCAGCCCCCTTACCCTATGCGAACGCATCCATTTGAGTGCGATCACATAGGTCTTCAGCCCAACTAATATAAATACTCTTCTAAAAACGGGCAGACCTTCTTCTTCACCATATTTTCGAGGTTTATAGCCCTAATAGCGATTTTCTTCAACAATTATCATCCTCAAGTCATAGGTAATCAATTCTAAACTTGGATCTGCACACAAAGGTGCTGAATACGAACGAAGACATCTACTGCTCCGAACCAGTACCTGGATCTGCACACAAAGGTGCATGGAGTAATGATGAGCTAACTCAGTAGTAATGAAAATAAATAATAGTCTGAGAAATACGAAATACACGAAACAAATACACCAATTCACAAAAAAAAAAACAGTAAAACATCAAGTCTCCATAAAGTATTCATCAAATACATAAGTTCGAAAACCAATTTCAAGAAATCCTTTGAAACAAGTATAATTTCAATATATCTCAGTAAAATTCTCAGTAAAATCATCATAAATCTGCCCCTCAGCCATAATCACTTCTCGTAACAATTTCCCTCAGCACCTCACCATCACTCAGTATCAGCCCAGCGGGCAACCTCACAGTCACTCAGTATCAGCCCCGTGGGCATCACTCACACTCAGTAGGTACCTACGCTCACTGGGGGTGTACAGACTCCGGAGGGGCTCCTACAACCCAAGCGCTATAACAAGCCACATCATGGCATAAACTCACAATATTGGCCCTAGGCCTCTCTCGTATCATAACATCCTCACAATATTGGCCCGCAACCTCACTTAGTCAGACACTCTCAACATGCCACTCGGGCCATCATTATACCGGGTTCTCGACCCAAAACAGTGTTTTTTTTTCATGAAATAATATCAAAATACTCTGGGTGTCAAAACAATTATCAAGAAAAGACTGAGTGAAAAATCATAATATATCAAGTGAGGAAAATAGTTAAAAAACGGCCCCCAAGGGGTAAACAGATCGGTACTAGGCCCCAAACATGGCTTACAACCCAAATTATATCAAAATATATCAATACTATTAAGCACATGCTTTAAAATCGGGTTCGCAACTCAATAGTTTCCTAAAAAGGAATATATTTCCAAATTTCCAATCTTTGCATTCCAAAATCCATGAACAGATGCATAGTCCGGGGTTGTATACCCTCAGGACAGGATTTAAAGGCATTACTTACCTCAAACTAGCCCGAAAAGCTACTCTGCAACCCGCTTGCCTCTCGAATCAACTTCCGAGCACTCCAAATTTACCAAGTTCAGAATTTTATCATCAAATTATGCTAAGGGAATGAATTCCAATTGAAAATACCAATTTTAGCTTAAAACCCGAAATTAGCCAAAACCCAATCCCCCCGGGCCCACATCTCGGAACTCGACAAATTTTATACCAAAATGTTCTTCATCATCTCACGAGTCCTTACATATCTAAAATGGAAGTTCGTTTGACCCCTCAAATCAACCCCTAAAGGTCTCATAATCTCAAGTTGTAACCCCATCTTTTTCTACTGATTTTCTTGAATTAAACACTGATATTATGTTCCTTAATCACCTATAATCGAGTTTTAGGGTCCAAAAAACTTACCTCAACGAAGAACACTGATATTCCCTCTTCAAAATCGCCTTCAAGCTCTTTTCCCGTTCAAAAATGGCGTTAAAAGGTTTAATGGTCGCGGAGGTTTTTTTTTTATACTTTCTTCCTAGGGGTTCCGGACCTGCAGCCTTATTAGCGCACCCACGGAACCGCACCTGCGGTCCCAGGTGCGCACCTGCGCATATGACTAAAACCCTCTATTTCCGCACCTGCGCTTCCGCAGGTGCGACCACTCGTCCGCACCTACGACCCCTTCACGAACAGCCAAATTCGCACCTGCACAAGGTCTTCGCACCTGCGGACCTCGCGCCTGTGGTCCTCCTTCCGCAGGTGCGACCACACCAGCAGTGGTGCACCAGCAACAGATTTGCTGCATATTTTCAACTTCGAACTTCCCGTTAACCATCCGAAATCAATCCTGAGCCCCTCGGGACCCCAACCAAATTTACTAGTACATCATAAATGATCACTCAAACTTAGTTGCACTCTCGGAACACCAAAAATAGCATATAAACACCAGAATCACATCGGATTCAAGCCTAAGGACTTTGAAATTTCTAAAATCCACTAACGATACCGAAACTATCTAAAACAACTCGTATTGACTTGAAATTTTGCAGACATATCCAAAATGACATTAAGAATCTGTTCCAACTTTCGGAATTCCATTCCGACCCCGATAGCCTATTTTCCACTGCCGACCGAAAATCACCAAAAACTAACTTTCGCCAATTCAAGCCTAATTCTACACCTGACATCACAAAAATATTCTGAACACACTCCTAAGTCCCAAATCATCTAACGAAGCTATCCGAACCATAAAATCCACATTCCGAGGTCGTTTACCAATAAGTCAACTCTCAGTTGACTTGTCCAACTCTAAGACTATGTTTAAAGACTAAGTGACTAAATTCTCACTACAACCATTCTGATTCCGAGCCTACCAACTCTAACACATCAAGAACAGTAATAACAACCTATGACAAGGAAATAACAGTAATTATAATGCAGGTTCTACGTAACGACCGACCGGGTCGTTACATTCTCCACTCTCTTAATCAAACGTTCGTCCTCGAACGGGTCTAGAAACGTACCTGGAGTCTCAAACAAGTGAGGATATTTGCTCTGCATCTCTCGCTCGGTCTCCCAAGTAGCCTTTTCAACTGGCTGACCTTTCCACTGTACTTTCACTGAAGCTATTTTCTTAGACCTCAAATTTCTGACCTGACGATCCAAAATTGCTACTGGCTCTACCTTATATGACACATATCCCTCGAGCTGAATTGTGATGAAGTCTAACACATGAGACGGGTCACCAACATACTTCCTGAGCATCGACACATGAAATATCGGATGAACACTCGATAGGCTGGGTGGCAAGGCAAGTCTATAAACCACCTCTCCAACCTTCTGAAGTACCTCAAAAGGACCAATAAACCGTGGGCTCAACTTTCCTCTCTTTCCGAACCTCATAACACCCTTCATCGGTGAAGCTTTCAGTAGTACCTTATCACCTTCCATAAAAGACACATCCCAGACCTTCCGATCCGCATAACTCTTCTGCCTAGACTGCGCCCTGCGAAGTTGCTCCTGAATCAACTTCACTTTCTCCAACGCGTCCTGAATCAAATCTGTGCCCAATAATTTAGCCTCACCAGGATCGAACCAACCAACCGAAGATCTACACCTCCTACCATATAAAGCCTCATACGGGGCCATATGAATACTGGACTGGTAGCTGTTATTATACGCAAACTCCGCTAGTGGCAGAAACTGATCCCATGAACCACCAAAATCAATCACACAAGCCCGTAACATATCCTCCAAGGTCTGAATAGTCCGTTGCGACTGCCCGTCGTTCTGAGGATGAAATGCAGTGCTCAACTCTACATCAGTACCCATACCTCTCTGTACGGCCCTCCAAAACTGAGATGTGAACTGAGTGCCTCTGTCAGAAATAATCGAAACTGGAACTCCATGCAATCGGACAATCTCCTTAATGTAAATACCAGCTAATCGCTCTGAAGTATAAGAAGTACCAACAGGAATGAAGTGCGCGGACTTGGTCAGTCTATCCACAATGAGCCAAATAGCATCAAAACCCTTCGAAGTCTGTGGAAGCCCAACTACAAAGTCCATAGTAATCCGCTCCCACTTCCACTCTGGAATATCTAACCTCTGAAGTAATCCACCTGGTCTGTGTTGCTCATACTTGACTTGGTGGTAGTTGAGACACCGTGCTACATACTCAACAATATCCCTCTTCATCCGCTTCCACCAATACTGCTGTCTCAGATCCTGATACATCTTTGCGGCAACCGGATGAATGGAATACTGTGAGCTGTGAGCCTCTGCTAATATCAACTCTCGAAGCCCATCCACATTGGGCACGTAAATACGTCCCTGCATCCTTATAACACCGTCATCACCAATAGTCACAAACCTGGCATCATCTCGATGGACCCTATCCTGAAGTAATAACAAATGCGGATCGTCATACTGCCGAGCTCTAATCTGATCATAGAGAGAAGACCGGGAAGCCATGCTAGCTAATACCCGCGGAGGGTCTGACAAATCCAATCTCACCAACTGACCTGCTAAAGCCTGAACATCAAGCGCTAACGGTCGCTCTGCCGCTAAAAGGTAAGCTAGACTCCCCAAACTCTCGGCTCTGCGACTCAAGGCATCGGCCACTACATTGTCCTTCACCGGATGATACAAAATAGTAAGGTCATAATCCTTGAGAAGCTCTAACCATCTCCTCTGACGCAAATTTAAGTCCTTCTGCCTCAACAGATACTGCGTGCTACGATGATCAGTGAAAATCACATATTGTACCCCATACAAGTAATGGCGCCAAATCTTTAAGGCATGAACAATGGCAGCTAACTCAAGATCGTGCACTGGGTAATTCTTCTCGTGCACCTTCAGCTGTCTAGACGCGTAGGCAATCACCCTACCGTCCTGCATCAATACCGCTCCCAAGCCAACTCTAGATGCATCACAATAGAGTGTGTAAGAACCCGAACCAGTAGGTAAAACCAATATCGGAACTGTGGTCAATGTTGACTTGAGATTCTAAAAGCTCTCCTCACACTCATCGGACCATCTGAATGGAGCACCCTTCTGGGTCAATCTGGTCAATGGTGAAGCAATATAAGAGAATCCTTCCACATAGCGATGGTAATATCCCACCAGACCAAGGAAACTCCTAATCTTAGTAGCTGAGGACGGTCTGGGCCAACTCTGCACTGCCTCAATCTTCTTCGGATCAACCTGAATACCCTCACTAGACACCACGTGCCCCAAGAAAGCTACTGAACCAAGCCAAAACTCACACTTGGAGAATTTTGCATAAAGCTTCTCCTCCCTCAACCTCTGTAACACAACCCTCAAGTGCTGAGCATGCTCTTCCTGGCTACGGGAATAAACCAGGATGTCATCATTGAACAAAATGACGAACGAATCAAGGTAAGGCTGAAACACACTGTTCATCAATTGCATGAACGTGGCTGGAGCATTGGTCAGCCCAAATGACATAACCAGAAATTCATAATGACCATATCTGGTCCTGAAAGCAGTCTTCGAAATGTCAGAATCCCAAATCTTCAGCTGGTGATACCCCGACCTCAAGTCAATCATGGAGAACACCTTAGCTCCCTGAAGCTGATCAAATAAGTCATCAATACGAGGCAAAGGATACCGGTTCTTCACCGTAACCTTATTCAGCTGTCTATAATCAATGCACATACATATGGAGCCATCTTTCTTTTTCACAAACAACACCGGCTCACCCCAAGGTGACACACTCGGCCGGATGAACCCCTTATCTAAGAGCTCCTAAAGCTACTCTTTCAATTCTTTCAACTCCGCTGGTGCCATACGGTAAGGTGGAATAGAGATAGGCTGAGTGTCTGGCACCAAGTCAATACCAAAATCAATATTCCTGTCAGGTGGAATGCCTGGCAGGTCTGCAGGAAATACGTCCAGAAAATCACGGACATGAACAGAATCAACCTAAGGAGTCTCACTACTAACATCCCTCACAAAAGCAAGATAAGACTCGCACCCTTTCTCAACCATACACTGAGCTTTCAAATAAGAAATCACTCTGCTAGGCACATGCTCTATAGACCCTCTCCACTCAACTTTCAGAACTCCGGGCATAGCTAGGGTCACGGTCTTAGCGTGACAATCAAGGATAGCATGACATGGTGATAACCAATCCATGCCCAGAATTACATCAAAATCAACCATACTGAGTAACATCAAGTCAACTCGGGTCTCCAGACCCCAAATAGATATAAGACATGACCGATACACACGGTCCACAACAATAGTATCGCCCACCGGAGTCGAAACATGAACAGAAGTAACTAAAGACTCACGGGGCATATTCAGAAAGTGGGAAAAATAAGATGAAACATACGAGTACGTGGAACCAGGGTCAAATAAAGCTAAAGCATCACTGTGACAAACTGAGATAGTACCTGTAATCACCGCATCTAAGGCCATAGCATCATGCCTAGCCAGAAGTGCATAAATACGTGGCTGGCCTCCACCTGCTCGACCTCCCCCTCTAGGGCGGCCTCTAGCTGCCTGACCACCACCCCTGGCTGTCTGAGTAGGTGGTGAAGTGACTTGGGCTGAAGTCGAGGGTTGAACCCTCTACTGAGATGAACTACCAGGATGATGGGGACACTACCTCCACTCATGTCTGAACTCTCCACACTCATAACAACCACCTAGAGCTGGAGATGAAAACTGACGAGAACCCCTGCCACCATGATAACCACCCGACGAACCATGCATAGAAGAACCCTGATAAGATGATGCTCGGGCGGAGCTCTGAGATAGAAAGGCACTAAAAGATGAACGACCCTGATGAGAGCTGTGAGGACCCTGCCCTGAAGATACACCACTATAAGCTGGGCGAACTAGCTATTGAGGACTAAATAGACGACCTCTGCTGTGCTGAAACTGCCCTCTAGAAGGGGCACCACTAAAGCTACCTGATCCTCGAGGCTTTTTGGCCTCCCTCTCCTCACGCTCTTGCCTACGAACCGACTCAATGTCCCGAGAAATGTCAACTACCTGCTCAAATGTAGCTCCAAACACTCTCTCCCTAGTCATCAAAATCCAAAGCTGATACGTGAGACCATCTACAAACCTCCTGATACGCTCCCTGTCAGTAGGGACTAACTCTGAAGCATGTCTAGCCAACTCGAAAAACCTCATCTCGTACTGAGTAACTGACAACTCTCCCTGGAGCAGCTGCTCAAACTGTCTGCGCTGCTCCTCTCTGTGGGACTGAGGAACATACTTCTCCAAAAAGATCGTGTAGAACTGCTTCCAGGTGAGTGGTGCTGAACCAACCGGCCTACGCCTCTCAAATGCCTCCCACCAAGTGAAAGCAGCACCAGCAAACTGAAATTTAGCAAATGAGACCCCACTGGTCTCCAAAATACCCGCAGTACGTAGTATCCCCTGGCACTTATCTAGAAACCCTTAGGCATCCTTGCCCTTTGTACCGCTGAAAGTCGGAGGCTGAAGTCTGCTGAACCTCTCCAGCCTGTGCTGCTCATCCTCAGGTATAGCAGAAAGCACATAGTCCTGAACTGGGACAACCGGCTGGGCTGGGACTACCCCCGGTGCCTGAATACCCTGTACAACTTGCTCGGGTGTCCGGGCAGCTGGAGTCTGAATACCTCCTCCGGCCTAAGCTGCAGTGGCAGTAGTAGACGTAGCGACTGCCTGATCCAAACTGGTACACACCATCAATATCTGAGCCAGGATCTCCTGAAAACCCGGAATACCATAGGCACTGCCGGTGCCTGAGCTTGTCCCGCTGGAGCACCATCGGCAGGAACCTGATCCTGAACGATAGGGGGATCCTGTGGTACTGTCCCGGCTGCTACACGGGCTGGTCCCCTAACTCCACCACAGCCCCAACCCCTTGTGGGTCTGGCTGGTGTCTGGTCACCCTGATCGGTATTGCGTGTCCTCACCATCTGTGAGAGAATGAAACAACATGAGTTTAGATTTCAAGAATCAATAGATTGGCACGAAAGAGTTCAAGAAAATAGAGATGTTTCCTAAGAGTTCTGCAGCCTCTCGAAAAGACATCTCTATACCGATCCGCAAGACTCTACTAAGCCTGCTCATGACCGTTGAGTCCTATGTAACCTAGAGCTCTGATACCAACTTGTTACGACCCCAAATCCTAACAGTTCATGATGGCGCCTATAGTGGAACTAGACTAGCCAACCATCACCTAATTACTCATTCGTTCTACTATAATACTTCAAAAATTAACAATAAGCAACAAACAAAACATTAAATAATCTCTTTAAGTATTTTCGCCCCAATAATAATCTAACATTCTAAACAATCCTCCCAAGACTGGAGTCAACATGGTCACGAGCATCTAATAAATAAAACTAACTCTGCTAATGTCTTAATCAATGTTTGTGAAATAATTACTAATACTAATAAAGGAAGGGAAATAGGGAAGCTGCGGACGCTGTACAGCTACCTTAAAATCCCGTAAGCTGTTGAATACGAACTAAGACAACTACTGCTCCGAACCAGTACCTGGATCTGCACACAGAGGTGCAGGGAGTAATGATGAGTATGCCAACTCAGTAGTAATGAAAATAAATCACAGTCTGAGAAATACGAAACGCACAACACAAATACACCAATTCACAAAAAGAAACAGTAAAACATCAAGTCTCCATAAAGTATTCATCAAATACATAATTTCAAAAACCAATTTCAAGAAATCCTTTGAAACAAGTATAATTTCAATATATCTCAGTAAAATCATCATAAATCTGCCCCTGGGGCCATAATCACTTCTCGTAACAATTTCCCTCAGCACCTCACCATCACTCAGTATTAGCCCAGCGGGCAACCTCACAGTCACTCAGTATCAGCCTCGCGGGCATCACTCGCACTCAGTAGGAACCTGCACTCACTAGGGGTGTATAGACTCCGGAGGGGCTCCTACAGCCCAAGAGCTATAACAAGCCACATCATGGCATAAATCACTCACAATATTGGCCCTCGGCCAGTCATATCATGGCATAAATCACTCACAATATTGGCCCTCGCCCTCTCTCGTATCATAATATCCTCACAATATTAGCCCGCAGCCTCACTCAGTCAGACACTCTCAATATGCCACTCGAGCCATTATTATACCGGGTTCTCGACCCAAAACAATGTTTCTTTTTTTTTTCAAGAAATAATATCAAAATACTCTGAGTGTCAAAACAATTATCAAGAAAAGACTGTGTGAAAGTCATAACATATTAAGTGAGGAAAATAGTTAAAAAAAACAGCCCCAAGGGGTAAATAGATCGGCACTAGGCCCCAAACATGACTTACTACCCAAATTATATCAAAATATATCAATACTATTAAGCATAGGCTTTAAAATCGGGTTCGCAACTCAATAGTTGCCTAAAAAGGAATATATTTCCAAATTTCCAATCTTTGCATTCCAAAATCCGTGAACGGATGCATAGTCTGGGGTTTCATACCCTCAGGACAGGATTTAAAGACATTACTTACCTCAAATTAGCCCGAAAAGCTACTCTACAACCCGCTTGCCCTCGAATCAACTTCCGAGTGCTCCAAATCTACCAAGTTCGGATTTTTATCATCAAATTATGCTAAAGGAATGAATTCCAATTGAAAAATACCAATTTTAGCTCAAAACCCGAAGTTAGCCAAAACCCGACCCCTCAGGCCCGTGTCACGAAACCCGCCAAATTTTATACCAAAATGTTCTTCAACATCTCACGAGTCCGTATATATAAAGAATGCTAAAATCAGAGTTCGTTTGACCCCTCAAATCGACCCCTAAAGGTCTCATAATCTCATGCCCTAACCCCATCTTTTCCTACTGATTTTCTTGAATTAAACATTGATATTATGTTCCTTAATCACCTAATAATCTAGTTTTAGGGTCCAAAATACTTACCTCAACGAAGAACACTGATATTCCCTCTTCAAAATCGCCTCCAAGCTCTTTTCCCGTTCAAAAATGGTGTTAAAAGGTTTAATGGTCACGAAGGGTTTTAATTTATACTTTCTGCCCAGGGGTTCCGCACCTGAGTCCTTATTAGCTCACCTGCGAACCCGCACCTGCGGTCCCAGGTGCGCACCTGCACATATGACTTAAACCCTCGATTTCCGCACCTGCGGTTGCTTCTTCGCACCTGCGCTTCCGCAGGTGCGACCACTCGGTCGCATTGCGATCCCATCACGAACAGCCAAATCCGCACCTGCGCAAGGTCTTCGCACATGTGGAACTCATGCCTGCAGTCCTCCTTCCGCAGGTGCGACCACACCAGCAGTGGTGCACCAGCAGCAGATTTGCTGCATATATCCAACTCCGAACTTCCCGTTAACCATCCGAAATCAATCCCGAGACCCTCGGGACCCCAACAAAATTTACGAGCACATCATAAATGATCATTGAAACTTATTTGCACTCTCGGAACACCAAAAATAACATCTAAACACGAGAATCACATCGGATTCAAGCCTACGGACTTTGAAATTTCTAAAATCCACCAACAATGCCGAAACTATCCAAAACAACTCTGATTGACCTGAAATTTTGCAGACATATCCAAAATGACATTATGAGTCTGTTCCAACTTCCAAAATTGTATTCCGACCCCGATAGCCTATTTTCCACTGCCGACCGGAAATCACAAAAACTAGCTTTCGCCAATTCAAGCCTAATTCTACACCGGACATCACAATAATATTTTGAACACACTCCTATGTCCCAAATCACCTAACGAAGCTATCCAAACAATAAAATCAGCATTCCGAGGTCGTTTACCTATAAGTCAACTCTCAGTTGACTTTTCCAACTCTAAGGTTATTTTTAAAGACTAAGTGACTAAATTCTCACTACAACCATTCCGATTCCGAGCCTACCTACTCTAACACATCAAGAACAATAATACCAACCTATGAAAAGGCAATAACAGTAATTATAATGCAGGTTCTACGTAATGACCGACCGGGTCGTTACAGTTTCACGGTTGAGAAGTTATTGATGATGTTTATGAGAAAAATGCAGTTTCTTATTTATAATTGTTAAGACAAAAATATTGTGAAAGGCTTGGCCTAACTTGTGAAATTTATGAGTAAATTGATATGAGATGTCTTGTGGGAGCGGGTTGCACACCGCAACAAGGAGTGATAAGGGTGGACAGGTGGGATCGGGTTGTACGCTGCAACATGAGTAATAAGGGTGATTATTTAGGGAGGAGCAATAAGGGTGGACATGTAGGAGCGGGTTGCACGCCGCAACAAGGAGCGATAAGGGAGGACATTTATATTTTTACTGATTTTTAATGAAGATAAATATTTGAAAAGGTTAAATGTTTATTTTACTATTTTTCATATTTTGGCACTACTTTATTTAAAGTTAAAGTTTGAAAACTTGGAAATTTATTTGAGAATTGGTTATAGCTGAGACCTGGGAAAGGGCAGCTGAATATTTTATTGTTGTTGCAATACTTAATTACTGGTTTAGATTTCCTTCTTGCCATATATATTATTGTCACAGGTTATATTGTTAATGCCCCGCCGTAGCACTCTTTTGATCAGATCCAGGTTCCGGCCAGCTGTAGAGACATTTAGAGCGGTTATTCAGTTATGCGGAGACACGAGGTATACCTGTCGGCGTACGCAGATCCCGAGAGTCTTCTCCCATTTTTATAAAACTGTTTTATTATATTCTGGACAGTTGTACTATTTCTTTTAGCCCAGTATTTGTAGTATCTTTAGTAGTTCGTGAATTGTGACACCAGACTATGGGGTAGTTCTAGATTCATTTTGTACGATTAGTTTCGTGGCTCAGTTTAATTAATTAATTCTTTATTTTTTTTTATTATATTAGGAATCATTCATTAAAAACCAATAGACTCAATTTACTTTAGATTATTTTATTATGTCTAAATGGATAAATAATGCAAAGTAGTTAATCGAATTCTAACATTGGCTTGCCTAGCAAGTGTGGTGTTAGGCGCCATCACGATCCCTAAGATTGGGAATTTGGGTCGTGACAGAAGGATATTTCAGTGCATGGTTTAGAGGTTCGACATTTAATTCAAGTGGAGGAAAGGCAATGAAACTACAGATGTTCATACTCTAGTTGATGGAGTAATGAGACTTGATATTTCTGTGCGTGGTGGAATTCTCATTTGTGGTATGGTGTCGTCGTCCTTGTTGGAACGCATTAAGGCCTATGGGTGTTAGGGCCTCCTTTGATTTTCCTTCGGGGCAGGGTGTTGTAGAATGGTGCCTAAGTAGAGGTTATTAGATATGGTAGTGTATGTTGGCTTCAGAGTCGAATCAGTGCTTTTCATGTTGATGACTCGAGGAAAATGATCTTTGAGGAGGCTTAGAGTTGGTAGCAATTTATTAGTTCGAGTGTTACAGCGAAGGATTTTGATTTGAGGCAACATTTGAGCAGCGAAGGATGGGGAAGGACATGGTGGGAGGTGTCTCGTGATGGTTGAATGGCTACCAGGTCAAGTATGAACAACATAGGTTAGGAAGTTGCTTAAGGAGATGGTTTAACTTTGTGGGAGTGGAAGCATAGCGTATGGATTCTGTGGTAAGATAGCCACATGCCTTGAGAAAGTTTAGAGCGATTCCGGGATCGTGGTGGACAGTGACTAGGTCCAAGGATTCTATATGGGTTGTTGGCTACCGTGATAAGGAAGGTTAAATATGACGAAAATCAGTTTGCTTAGAATGAAGAGGGGGTGTAAAAGCTTGATTTACATTATGGGATACGACATGACTTCAAGTTTGGAAATGCATTGTCAGACTTTCAGTTGATGTCAATGGGGGATGAATAGACTTTTACAGTTAGTGGGCGAGCATGGGCTCAGGAGTGTTTACTAATTTTGTGGTAGTTGTACCCAGTGCAGAGTTGTTGGAAGATATCGGTATGGAATTCCATGGGTGGGCTATCTCTTGTGAGCAAGATAGCGGTTGCGTTATTTTGATAAAGTTTCTACAAGAAGTTCTACTTATTACCCAGCAGAAGGTCAAATATACGATCATGACTGATAATTCGGAATGTTCATGAGAAGTTTAGCAAGAGATTATGATAAATGTAGCGGGTTAACGGTGCGAGATCATGGTAATTGAGAAGGAGGAATCTTTGTGGGATCTAGATTTATGTGATTGTATCATAAAGATACTTGGGGGAGCCCACCCCTACAATTGAATCGCGTGGTTGTCTGCTTTTGCGGTTTCTAGTTATCGATGTATTGGTTATGACTAAGAAAAGAAAACATCAGGGGTAATTCGAGAAAAGAATTTGATGAGTGTGTGCTATATTTTGCCTTATCGATTCATGTGCAGGTTTTAGGAAGACTCGGAGTTTATGCTTCTTGTGGATATGATGTGCAAGGAAAATAATTTATCTGGTTGCTTCATTGGGAGTGTTCATGTGTGAACAGCGTCGGAGTTTGATTGTACTCGGGACCAGGTCAGAGCGGGTGACTCCCAATAGCGGTTCTAATGGGTTCAAGGATGTAAGCGTAGTGTCTAAGGATTTTGGGTCCGTTGTGTGGTTAAGGATCGAGTTTTTGCAGTAGGTATTGAGACAATGTGATCTTGTGATTTGGGTCACTTGGGGTGAGTGTTGATTGAGTTTCGTTATATTTTTGAATGGAGCTATTATTATTTCTAAGGCAGGTCAAGAGTAAATAGGAGGAAGTTGGGTCGGTTGGTAATGGTTTGAATCAGCATGATCATGATAATGATTAGTTCCTTCTGCGTGCTTAGTTATACATGTGGTTGGTGGTTGTATGTGCGGTCTTAACAACCACCATAATTTGATTGATTTGGGAGGTATTTTATTCTAATGGCCTTATTATGTGTAAATGGATCCCGAAAGAGTTATGACGATTTAGACCACGACTTGAGGTTTGTATTTTCTGTGGTTATGGGGATTTAGTTGCCTGTTGCGATGGTTCTTCTAAAATGAGTTAATTGAAATGTTCCTAGCCAATGGAGCGCTTATTTTACTATTAGCTCAGGGGTTATGATGAATTCTCGTACTCTCGCGTAGCGACATGATAGGTGCAGTGAGCGGCATGGGAATTGGAAGTGGAGGATCAAGGTTGCGGTTCTGTGTTGGCAAGAATGTCATTAGCTTAGAGGAGCGGGGGGGGGGATTTAGATTTTTAGAGTAAGCTAGAATTATCTTAATGTCGCCTGAAAATAGTGTCCTGGGTGGCATCATATATTGATTTGCAAATTCTTGATTTGCTTTACAATATTACTACGATTGGTGGTATGGAGGTGCAGACTTTGCTACCTGGTGCGGAAGGTCATGGGATAGTATCCCATGGCAAATTTATATAAGTGTGACATATTAGTCACTTGATTGTTAAAGATTGAAACCAAGCATGGAGATTATGGTACTATCGTTAATGTAAAGTTTATGCCTGGAGGGGCTCTATTGCTTTGGTTGTGAACTGTGGGAGTTTTTTCTGGATTGGGATGGCTGCTTGTATGTGTCATGAATAGGGCCGTTGTGGATCCTTGAAAGGTTGTTAGCCCAATATGGGATGATCAAAATCAGCTTGGGGTCCATTGGTGGGTCTAATATGAATGTGTGCTCTACATGAGGTCGGATGTGTTCATTCGGCATAGCATTTCTTGCGGAGATTCTTTTGAGCATTGGATGTTATTCCCGTCATCAGCTATTCCATGTAATATTCTTTTGTGCCATGTGGGTTATGAGTCAACTTGATTATTCGCACATGTCTTGTGATCCCGTATAGCTTGTGGTGATATAAGAGCAAGATGGCTCTCAAGATGCAGGTCATTTATTGCACCTTAGCCGTGCTTGGGTTTTTTGAATTAATCATCTATTTGAACCGATTACCTTTCGTGAGCACTTGAAATTATTATGAACTTTGTAAAAGTTGAAGTGTGGGGTGGTTGGTTTGGCTTTTGAGTGGAATTATTGAAATAAGGAGAAAGGTTCAATAAATTGAAAAAAATAAGAGCCACTTGAATTGAAAAACAAAAATAAAAAATAGTTGTATTGTTGTGAACGAGATTCATTGATAAGTGATAACTCTTGATGTAATGGTGCTTAAATAATTTGGGGAGTTAATGCATGTTGATGTCAAGGTGGAGTATGGTTTGACATAAGTGTGGGGTTTTGAATGTCAAAGTGTATGTATTAAAGTGATTAGAGAGGTGTAGTCACTCTTATAACTAAATGTATCCTACCCATTCTGCAGCCTATTTACAACCAGTTAAAAGTCCTACTTGATCCTTGACTGAATGAGCTCAATTCATTAGTAGAGTAGTACACTATGGGCAAGCCTATGGTTCATCTTTTGTGGCATATGACTGTTGTTTCTGAGAGTGAGTGAAGTCTTTCTATCTTTAGTTCCTGATTGTTCTTATTTATTGTGTGTGGAACTACTCTCTTTTGTTGTGTGAGGGCACATGATTCATGAAGGAAAGGTAATGTCATTGACCTCTATGTTAGAGTAAGTGAGTGAGTTGTGAATAATGTGTGGTACTTGTGAGTCAAATCTCTAGGTGAAGATGTTACACTATTGTGCTTAGTCTATTTTAAATGTTCTTGGTGTAATGAGTTAGGAGAGTTGCTTAGTAAGGTTGTGTCTATATAAAGTGTAGTTTGATTGCTCGAGGACGAGCAATGGTTTAAGTATGGGGTGTTGATGGTAGGCTATAATCTCATGTTTTAGTCGATTATTACATTCCAATTTATTGCACTTTAGTTGACTTTGAGTTCACTCGCTAGTGTTTTGCACTAATTATGTGATTTATGCCATGTAGGAGTGATTCCGAGCTATGTAGATGTTATGGAATGAACTCAAGTGATTTGGAGATTTGAAGTCTGAGTAAATGCCCAAGGAATTAAACCGGAATCGTGTTCGGGGATCAACGGATGATAGTTAAGAACGAACGAAGAATCGAGTAGTCCTACTGCACAATGTCCAATAAAATGCACATGACTTTTTACTCGAAACTCTGTTTGGACTCCACATCATATAGTTGGAAAGAAATTTAAAAGGGATACAACTATTATGTTTTACGTATTTTCAAATTACTAACAGAACAGGGTGAAAAGAGCACGGCCGCGCACTAGCCGCGCATTGGGCATGCATATGGGGCAGAACAGTGTGAAAAATGTGCGAGCACACTTTCAGGTGCACGGCCGCGCACTCCTGTTAGGTAAAAGTGTCCTTTTTCGTGTAAGAGAAGGTATATTTGCTTAGGCCCGACCCCACTTTGTATATACATATGGAAAAACAGTAGGACTTTTGACATAATTTAGACCTAAGGAAGCTAAGGAGAAGAGGGAGAAGCAAGAGCACAAGGATTTCACCATTCATTCTCACTCAAGACAATGGTTTGGATGTTTTATGTTTTCCTTTGACTTAAACTTAATTGTGATGAATTTCTCCATATCCATGGAGTAATTCTTCCTCAACGATTGATGGATTTGCTATTTTGATAATTGTTTGTGGATATTAACTCTAGTTTTATATATTGAATCGTTTTGGGTATTTTTATTATTGCATACATATTCACATGTTTATGTAATCTAAAGAGGCATAATTTGTGATGTTTTGCATTATCTTGTTGGTTGAATTTGTTGATTCTTCTTAGTAATCAAAATAGGCTAGTTGAATTAATGTTTAGACCTAGTTAGGAGGGTAATCGAAAAAGGTTCTCCTAAAGATCAATCCACTACGAATTCACGTCACTAATTTTTCGAGGTTAGGCTAGATACTTACTGGGTACGCGTTGATTTACCTACTCATGCTACACTTGCTGCACTTATTGTGCAGGTATATGTATATATATGTCTGGTGGTCTTTTGGGCGCAAAGGCGGGGTCTTGTAGGGACTTTACAGTGAGTTGCATTCCATGTTATGATCCGCAACATAAAGAGTCTCCATCAAAGTTATTTATATTCTCCTGTCTAACTTGTATTCCAAACAGATGTTGTATTTTATTATTTTCCTAGTAGATGCTCATGCACTTGTGACACCATATTTTGGGGGTTGTTTTAGAAATTGTTTATGTATCATTTTACTTTGGCACACTTTTACCTTATATTTTTATTAAACTGTAAGAAAACTACGATTTATTTTCATGCACTGGCCTCTTTATTTAAACCAGATTTACGATTTTAAAAATAATAAAAATGTATAATTAAGTGTTGGCTAGCCTAACGGCGATGTTGGGCTCCATCACGGCCTATAGTGAATTTTGGGTTGTGACATTTATACTATTCTTGGCTTCCCTTTCACCTTCTGTGTTTGGATTATGAAAGTATTCCCAACTTTCCAGGAAATTCTTTTTGTAAAATTCAGGAAATGCAGGTTCCGTGGGATGTTATGTTATTTAGATATGAAATCTCTGCATTATGAGAGCCTCTATAAAAACTACTTCCATAACGAAAAAGTGAGTAATAGTATTAATGGCTATCTTTTTGTCAGTGTGTTTTGATTCTAAATACATACTTTATTTTCTTATAAAATAGGTATTTGAGATACCCGAGATGATACCAATTGTTTATTCTGAAAAAGTAGCAGAGCCCACTAGTGTGCATGCAAAATTATCTCGAGATAAAAGTTCAATGCCTTCAATACAATTTGATGAAGGCTTGCTTAATGAAATTGTTATATAAGTTTTCTGTCTTTGAATACAATTAGTTTTTTATTTGCTTATTTTTTCTTAAAAGACTTTTCTGCTTTGTGATTTTTGATTCTGAGGTTATCAGGGAAGTTGAAAAAGGATTGCATGCAGAATGTGTTTGAATTCATCAAAAAATAACTTTGTCAGAAAAAAGGATTCAAAAGAACATCATGGTAACATGAAAATAACTCTTTACTTTTGGTTACATTTATCATGAACATTCTACTACTAATTTTGAATTCTAGACCAAGTGTCCTAAAATTTTAAGCTACTAATTAGAAATTGAGGACTAACTATCCTGAATTTTGAGCTTCTAATTAAATTCAGGACTACCTGTCCTAAATGTTTTAGCTGCTAATTTAAAATTCAGGACGATGTGTCCTAAATTTTTGAGCTTCTAACATTAAATTTAGGACTAATTGTCCTTCATTTTTGAGCATCTATCTTTAAGATCAGGACTAACTGTCCTAAACTTATAAGTAGCTAATAATATTAATTTTAATTTTAAATACTATCTCACAGACTTTAAAGACAAACTTAGTCGAAGGTTGATACTTTATTGAAGGTTCTTGAGAAACCACATGAAAGGAGCAAAGAGAGAACCTAGTGTTTCATTAATTAGCAAAGATGCAGTTGATGATCAATGTGACGATAATGAAGATCATTATGAAAGCTTTTATACACTTGTGCATATAGAAGATGAAACTGATATGCGCATCAGAATTGGGAAAGGTTAGATAGAGTTTTTGATATTGTTGTCATTGTAAATTTAAATTCAATAGCGTAACAAATATTAACTATTTTGCGCTTACAAATGTTGTAGAATCTTGTGACGGAGTAGAATGTCAAGATGGAGCATAATGTTAAGATCAGGAAAATCCAAACGAGAGAAGTGTAAATGAAATCGCTTACAAATCTGGAGTGCAATATCAGGATGTAGAAAATACCTTGGGAACAAGTGTAAGTGAGATTATATGCAAATGTGTAGAAGGAACATATGATATATCTACACCTCTCTCCCTAAAATCCAAATTTGAAATCAAAATGATGCTAATCAAGGTTAGATGGAATTTTGTTGATATGATTTGTCATGCCCCAACTCCCACCAAAGTCGTGACGGTACCTAACACTACTTGCTAGGCAAGACAACATTCACATATTAACTAAGAATTTAAATAAACATGGTTCAAAAAAATCAACAACGGAAATATCATAAATATGTGATGAAAACATTAACAATACTTCTAACACCATCCCAACGATCTGGTATACAATGAGTACATAAGCACTATTGAGTATCAAAATACAAACCAAGTCCTTAGTATATATGTCTGGACAATAGAACAGTAATAAGGGAAATAAAGGAAAGAGAGTCAAGTTCTTTGGAAGTCATAGAAGCTACCTCGAAGTCTCCAAATACTGGTACCAACACAGCTCTAGCAATCACCTCGTCCAGATGTACCTGGATCTGCACATGAAGCGTATAGTATAGTACAAGTACAACTGATCCCATGTACTCAATAAGTAACAGAACTAACCTTGGGTTGAAAGAAGTGACGAGCTCAGAAGAAGACAGTCAGAAACCAATTGTCACGCCCCAAAATCGAGGGACGAGACCGGAGCCTAACCGGATGATCCCAGTCAAGCGGACCTAGGTTGCCTTTCCTGCCCAACACGTTACCCCGTGTTTATGGTATACAATATTCCATATGAAATAGCAAATTAAATCAAAGCATGTACTTACAACTTAGGTTCATTTATCCTTTTAATATTTTAGCATTTGATAATCCCAAAAGATACAAGCTACATGCAACATTTTCGATTTATTCCACGATTACGAGTAAATACAACTACTGCCCAAATTATATATATACAACCCACATAGTGTCTTCGAAGCCTCTAAGAATAATAGGAGTTTACATAGATTTGCCGGCGACAAGGACCCGGCTATACCTTTATAGACACAACATATACAAAAGAAGATGATATAGACTACACACGGCTCCGAGAGGAAATGGGGCTCACCAGAACTGCTGAAAGGATGAAGAGGAGGCACCACTATCGGCGGTCGGAACTACTTGCTATAGAACCACCTACATCCATGTAAAAGATGTAGCACCCCCGGAAAAAGGGACGTTAGTACCATTGAATAGTACTAGTATGTATGAACAAGCTTCATTTTAAGTAGAATCAAACAGTACACAAATAGAGGACAGTCACGGAAACCAAACAAATACCACACAGAAATACAAAAAACCACAAATGAAGGTTTCACAGTTACTCATTTCAATTTTTCATCTGTTGCAGCGCGCAACCTGATCCCACCGTACAGTCACATCTCACCCTTATTGCCTCTCCACTCTTATTACTTCATGTTGCAGCGCGCAACCCGATCCCACTGTACAATCACATTTCACCCTTATTACCTCTCCACTCTTATTACTTCATGTTGCAGCGCGCAACCCGATCCCACTGTACAATCACATTTCACCCTTATTACCTCTCCACCCTTATTACTTCGTGTTGCGGTGCGCAATCCGATCCCACCGTACAATCACATTTCACAGCAACAACCACCAATAATTAAATCACAAGGATCTTCATCATGAAGAACATAAGTTCATATCAACCAATAACTATGTGAAATCAAGGCATAATGATCCTTACCAATCAGTAATTCATATATGGTGTTGCCACAATCATTTAACTCAAAAAAATCAGTCCATATTTACTTTCATCTTTTTCTACACAACCTTTAGCACTTTGATACGTTCAACAATGTAATTAATAGCAACATCAACCAACAATTCAATCACAAAGATTCTCATCATGAAGGATATTCATTCGTAACAACCAAGTAACCATATGAAATCAAGTCCACAAAAATCTTTATCAAACAGTGAGTCATATACTGTATGCCATCAACATATAGCTCAATTAGTTTATCCACGTTTCCTTTCCATTATTACTACACAACACTTAGCACTTAGATACATTCAAAAATTGGATTTGTTATCATTTCTTTCGTTTGGTAGTACATCCTTGCACACCGATGTATTCAACAGTTAACGAGCTTTGCACATGATAGAGTAAGCACAAGGGATCACCCTTTTCACAATCTCATATAGGAATGGTGGCATGGCACTCAACTAGGAAAATAAAAGAATAGAATCTTACGTCTCAACGCATTAGAACAATCAATTCACATATGCTCAAGAAAGAAACTCATACCAAATGCTCGGACACCAACAAGATGACTCTACAAAGACTAAAGTTAGCCATACATACCTCAAAGAGCTTTTTCTTAAGTTTATACAATACACCAACACCTCTAGCAATAACAATCTATAAGGAGATAACGGAAATCGATTAATAATTAGGAGGATTACCCATGGTGTAACTCTCTTAGGAATTTCATCAAACACCTAACATGTGAAGTAGACTACAAGGTTTAAAAATGGCAATTCCCTCTTCCCTCAACCAAATTTTAACATGAACTACCCAAATTAGTTCTTTAATATCACATACTACAACTTAGTCCCACATGCATGGCCTATTTCTAACCCTCACAACATATTTGAACCCTTAACGTCTTGCATGAAATTTTTGGAAGTACGACTTACCCGGATGAAGGACAATCTAAGGTTATCTTCCTTGATTCTTGAAGACTTGAGCAAGATTTGGGTGATTATGATTTGACCCCTTCTTTCTCTCTCTATATGCTCTCATATCTCTCTAAAATCAGTAGAAAATGACTCCAAATGAATCCCCTAAACCTATTTATGAAAATGGGGTCGGGTTATAAAAATAGGAAAAATAAGCCTCCGGAACAGGGTTTGTGATCGCATAATGGACCGCAAAACAAGAATGTGGGCCGCAGAATGCATCGTGAAATAAGTGCCCAAAAATGGGCAACACAGGCCCATTTTGCGACAGATCTGCGATCGCAGAGTCAAAAATGCGATCGCAGATTCGACATAGGATCATATTTTTCCAAATTTTGGTAATTTGATCATAACTTTGTGTAGGAATGTCCAAATGACGAACGTATTGTAGCATTGGAAACTAGAATCGAAGAAGTTTCATTTGATAGGTTATTCATTGCATTACCTTATATATATATATATTTATGTATGCTCGTTCAAAGTGTGGACTAGTGCAAGTACCTTTGAAATTTTAGCCTATTATGAAATTTTCCTATTTGGCTTAGACTTAGGCTTCTCCTTGGATCTCACATTACTTATTATATTACTCATAAACTTATTCACCACATCCAATTCATTTACATCATATTAATAGCACATAAAATATTATAATTAGACTACCTGGCACCCCGAAATCCAATATCGCTTAGCAAAATTTTTCGGGGCTATACATTCTCCCCCGCTTAGGATCATTCGTTCTTGAATGAGAGGTAGATCCTGACCCAAATACCTAACATTACATATCTCTTTTCTATCCTACCTCAAGTCCCTATATTTTGACTAACTCCCAAATTTTTCAGAAATTTCGGCAGCATCTCCTTCGTAACTAGGCCTATCCACCTGCCAGAGAATCACCCAAAACCATCCTAAAATCTCATAAATAACTCGACAAAGCACCACAATGTATTTACCCATAACACTAATTCTCATCATCACAAGAACTACATTATCATAATAACACCTGAACATGGACTGCACATTTTTAGATCATAACATCAATGAGGCACCTTTCAAGTCAAAACTAATTGATATACCATCAAGCGAAAATATTTTCCTTCCACGACACTTTAGGCCTTCAAGGTGGCCCCTAGACTTACAAGATTTGCCATAACACATTCACGGAAGCAATCCCAACCCCTAAACTTACCTAACAAAGATGATAGCTAGATACCTCGCATAAGCTGACTATCCATTAACTTCACCTTCGATAATTTACACCAGGATGATACACAAAGGATCTTCAACTACCTTTTTAGGCATAGACATGCGATAACACAAATACATGAGGAACAACTATGGGAAAACATCATACCCCTAGTGCGACCTAATGGGAAATGCGCTTATGTACTCTTTATTACCAATTCACATAACATCTACAGGGTAATTGTTTTTTAGAATAACCAGTTCACTCTCCTGAATTCTAAATCTCTATGCGAACACCCAAACTAAACCCGTGGTGACCTTCACGATTACTCTAAGATGTGCCATAATAAATTGACCATGAAATTACCTACTGATTATATGAGATCACAGGGTGACTTTGACACGTTTGAACCTTCAATAACAAATAAACCTAATACAGTAAGGAGCTACGGAGTTCAAGATTGGGCTGGAATTATTCAGGAATCCATTAATGTTCTGAGCAGAGTATTTCATGAGGTTATATGCTAAGAGACACGAGGATTTCTATTAATGATGCCAACATGGTTTAATCTAGGTGACTACATCAATTATCAGATAACTAAAGCATAGTGGTAACTAGTATTCTTAGATAAGGTGGATACCATATATGTGAACTTGAGATTTTAAAGAAGGGGTCAAGTAGGATACGCCGGTTGTGTCCCTGAGTGTAAGGTAAGTAGTTGAGCTCAAATGGTAAGACTCTTGCAACATGGGTGTGATTGAGGCCGCAAATGAAATATGTAGAATTTGATTTCACTCCTAACAATAAGAGACACAAGGACTTTATGCCACAAGCGCATGAGGATGGAAAATAAGTCATCTACTTATGAGATTATCATAATTCGAACAATCTAACCCTTCCTAAGGCGGTGGAATTCCAGAGGTAGCAAAATTCCCATACATGACAATGACGTTGTCAATACTCTTAGGAGCCGAGTGAGCAGAGAGCCACATAACCTCATCAAATCCGACCCATTTATGACTTTTGAAAAGGGGACACACTTTGGTTTGAAATCATGGCAATTTAGTCTTGAAATTTAAGGAAAATCATTACTTTTGGAACCCATGAGACAAGTCCTCGTAGCCCTAGAAAATTGCCAACAATGGCGAGAAAGTACTTAAAATCATACGAGTTAGTGTAGAATAAGGCCTCGAAGTGACCATATGAATAATTATGAAAGGGTGAGAAGTCATAATGCACTTATTGAAGATGAGTAACCCCAGTTATCTAGTCATAGGGACAAGCAGAGCAGGTAGATGATTGTTATAGGAGAAAACCTCACAAGGAGTGCGAGCAATATCTTTTATCCTAACAAAAGGAACATACACCGACCCTTGATGCCATAAGGCATAAAATTAGATTCACAAGGAGAGTTACCAGATGAAAATAGATAGTAAGGAAGCACAACTAAGAGCATCATTTGGAATCAACAAGCTTAAACAGAGTTGAAGACATTAGAAGTCTGTAGTAAAGGGGAAATTTTCCCACTCTCAGGGCGCTTGTAGAGTACATAAAAGTGATGTTGATTAAATCAAATCATATAGTTGGATATCTAGTCGAGAAGTTGAGATACTATGGCATTGGTGATTATGGGTAAACAACACATGATGCACGAAAAATGAAAGGAAAGCGAGAGAGCTTATAAAAGTGACCTTTACATTGCAACTACTAGGAAGGGTGGTAATATAAGGGATTATGAGGAGCTAAATTTTTGAAAGAATATCTCCGCATATAATCACATGATGTATAGCTCCATAATTTAAAAATCCAATTATGTTTAGCAACTCTACTTCACAACGAAGCACTACAACACACTTCTACACAACCAGTTATTACCAACCAAATTGGGAGATGCTATAAGACTTGGCCAAGAGAAAGGCTTTACATATGGATGTGTTACTAGGTATGTTGCTCCTTGGTCCACCCTAAAACTAAAAGCGGGAGTTAGACTGGGAAGAGGATTGTTAGATTAGCAGATGCATAGGTTGTTCAGAAATTGCGGCATGCTATCAACCCTTGATGAACTTGAAGTGAAGTGGGAACCCATGTAATTTGTGGCACTTATTAACCCATTGACCAGATATCTAGAAGTATTTTTAAAATTAGAGCTACTCTTTCTGGTTCAGAGTTCAACCTTTAAGGATAGTTCTTATAAGGGGATAGGATTGAGAAGGAATAATATAGCCAATAGTGAATGAAGCAGGTTCGTAGTTAAAGTAAGAGGATGGATTGACTTGTCTTTCCACCTATAATTCTATATCTTTATTTAGTTATGTCAGAATACTGAAAACCCCAGTAATATCAGAGGACCAAAAACTAGTTAACCAGAAAATAAAGGTATTGTTACATCTATCCCATTTCCTGTATTCAACGGAATTGGTAAAGAATTTGGGTGGATTATTATTGATAAAAGAAATTGTATTTCCAGATATCAGGGACACAACGGCTAGAGGAGCAACTACAAACATCAAAATCAGTTGGATTCGTAGCAACATAGAGCAATTAACATATAGCGACACTCAAATAAGTATTATGCAGACCAAAAGAGGAGCGAAAATGCTCGTCTCCCTTACAACTAGAAGAAGAACAACCTTCAAGAATAATATGGGCAACAAGAATAAGTAGCATGATCCAGCTACATGGAGGCTCAACGGACCCCAACTTCGATGGAGATTTAATAATGTTAAAAAGTAATTGAGCAGAGCAAATTCAGAAAATAACCTGTCGGAGAAGAGGGAGATTCTCGCCAAACAAATAAAAATCTTGCCGATTTTGACCACTAGACCAAAATGAAAGCCTCAACAAAGATAGAGCGAGGGCACTACCATACTAGAGATGATGATGACACAAGGCAAGATCTTCACTATGACACTATGTCAACATTCAGATGATGCAAAAACTTGAAGAAAAATGGCCTAGGATTTCGAATAGAGAAGAATAATTGGTCGAGAGAAAATATCCTTTAATTTTGTACGAAAATATTAGAATTGTCCATCCATTCATTCGGGAATAAATTCTTCGGGTATAGTCCCTTGTTAGAGCTTAGAAAGGCGTGTTGGAAATGGTAATTCTATAGCTACAACTCAACTCAAGGACATGCTTATAGAGCTAGATGTCCTAAGAGATTGAATATAAGAAATTTGCGGTGGGGTGGATTCACGAAATATTGGATCTCGTTCAAAGAGTAGGTGCATGCAATGTTTTGTGACTCAACATTTATTAAGACCATGCCTATGAAAATTCTTCAGTATGGATGTACATATACAACAAGAATACGTTGGTTGTGCTAAGGAGTGACCTACTTGGTGACTTTAGGTTGATAGGGAAATAGCTGAATCAATGCCCCTCGACTCCACATCCCTAATGTACATTGGTACCATACCGATATAAATAATGAAATATGGAATTGGAAATCTCTTATTACCAAACCGGTTGTTCACTTACTTCATGATTCCCTTGAGTTTACTGCTATTTTTAACAAATCCATGACTGATTATATTAATGGACCACTAGTATGGGTCGAAGTCGACATCTCGTTACTACTTCTTCGAGGTTAGACAGGATACTCACTGGGTACATATTGCTTTTGACTCATACTACACTTGCTGTGCATTTTTGTCGCACAGGCACACGTACGTCCATTGGCCTCATTGGGTGCAGCGGCATGGTTAATACGGAGACTTAAGTGAGCAGCATCTCTCGAGACGGCCCGCAGCCAGTAGAGTCTCCTTCAGAGTATTGTATTTTATTTTCTGTCCAATCTGTATTCTAGACAGTTATTGTGTTATATTTTATTTCCTAGAAATTACTCATGCACTTATGACACCGGGTTCTGGGATGTATATGGGATTAGTTAATATTGAAAATTTGTTAAAGATATTATTAATTACATGGTGAAGTTCGTTATTTATTTTTTAACATAAGGAAAGAAATGATTTCAAAAAAAAAATTACAAAGAATGAGAATTTAATTAACTTCTTGGTGTTGGCTTGCCAGACACTGGTGTCCGACGTCATCACGACCTTTAATGGATTTTGGGTCGTGACAGTTAGGGTATGGAACTTGTTGGTATGCTTGGACGGGGTCCCTAGGTCCCCGGGTGTGTTTCAGACAAGTTTTGGATGGTTTGCATGATTTTGAGGAGGTCTGAGTTCTGGTGTAATCGCACCTACGGACCTTGGGCACATGTGAGAAATGGGAGACGCAATTGCGAGAGGAGCTGGTCTGGGCAGTCTCCGTAGATGCGGAGAATTGGTGCGCAAATGCGACCATGCAGAAGCGGATCATTAGGCGCAGAAGAGAGAGGAAGCGCAGGTGCGGTTGGTCATGCGCACCTGCGATTGCGCAGAAGCGACTAATTTTGTTGCAGGTGCGGTCACGCCTGGGCAGAGAGTATATTCGAGGGTTTGCAATTTTCTCCATATTTTGAGTTTAAAATTTGGTTTTGGGAGCTTCTTTTGGGTTTTTCAAGAAAATCAATTGGCTAAGTATTCTTCACCTAGTATTTAATGTATTCCATAATTTTATATTCATTTCTATCATTAAATTTATGTTTTGGGTTGAGGAAAATGTTGATTTTTGAAGAAAATTTCTTAAAAGAAAAATAACGATTTGAGGGACGAAAAGGTATCGGAATTTGATAATTTTTTCATGGTTGAAATGATATTGTAATGGGTATTCGGATTTTGTAAAATTTGTGAGGTTTCGAGGTGCGGGCCTAGGGGTCAATTTTTAGAATTCGATAAAGATTGAGGCTTTATGATCCGGAATAGTTTCTTATGTGTTTTATTTATGTTTTGAAGTTATTTTGGTTAGATTTGAGTCGTTCGGAGGTCTTCTTCTCGAGAAGTTCATTTTAGAGTACTGGTTTGTCATTTTTGAGGTAAGTATTTTCACGCCACGAAATCCCACCGTCGGGCCGTGATGGCGTCTAACATTGAACCCGCTAGACAAGCCAACGTGTGTAGCTAAACTAGCATCATAACCTCATTCTAACAGAATAAACTAAATCAGTTCACAAATTAAAAAGCGGAAATAAATATAGTTTTAAACTAAGTTAAGACAATGACAATACATCGACGCAAAATTTCCCAAAACCTGGTGTCACTAACTCACGAACTGTCTAAGCGTGCTAAATACATGTCTGAAAGGAAATACATGTCTACCTCTGAAACTAAAGGAAAAACAAGACAGAATCGAAGACAAAGGGATGGAAGAGACGCTAAGGCCCACGAACGCCAGCGGGTATACCTCGAAGCTTTTATAATGGGCTGGAAGACACACCCCTAATGATGTCCTCCGGGTCCGGCTGCGTAATCTGCATAACATAAAGAAGTGCAGGTGTAGCATCAGTACAACCGACCCCATGTACGGAGTAAGTGCCTAGCCTAACCTCGGCAAAGTAGTGACGAGGCTAGAACCAGACTACCAAATAAACCTGTGCAGTTCAAATAAATATATATACATATATGCAACGGATAAGAAATATAGGAAGAAAACAATGAATAAAGGAAGGGGAACATAGTGTGGGGAGATAACAATTTCATATAAGAAATCTCAATAAGGAAAAAAACCACAAAGCCAGCATTTCAATAAGGACAAGAAATCACAAACTTGCACGGCATCACCCTTCGTGCTTTTACTCTCGTCCTCACTATGCAATGTATAATGTAATCAATGTAAATCATGGCACGGCATCACCCTTCGTGCTTTTACTCTAGTCCTCACTATGCAATGTATAATGTAATCAATATAAATCATGGCACGACATCACCCTTCGTGTTTTTACTCTCGTCCTCACTATGCAATGTATAATGTAATCAATGTAAATCATGGCACGGCATCACCCTTCGTGCTTTTACTCTCTTTCCTCACAGTATAATCAATGAATATGGTACGGAATGGCACATCGTACGGCACGGCAGCACCCTTCATGCTTTACACTCTTTCCTCACAATAACAAACAATGCACGGCATCACCCTTCGTGCTTTAACACTCTTCCTCACCCAAACAGAAATCACAAACAAGGGAAAGGGAGTAAACAGAATAGAAATAGAAATCCCAGCAAGGGAACAATAACAGAAATCTCAATCCCAGCAAGGGAGACAATATCAAACAATGCACGACATCACCCTTCATGCTTTACTATCATTCTCACCAAGACAAGTGCACGACATCACCCTTCGTGCTTTACTCTCATACTCACCAAAACAAGTGCACGGCATCACCCTTCGTGCTTTAACACTCTTCCTCACCCAAACATCAATCACAAACAACGGGCACATGAGTAAACAAAATAGAAATAGAAATCCCGGCAAGGGAACAATAATTAAACAATTAAATCCTGGCAAGGGAACATCAATTACACAATTAAATCCCGGCAAGGGAACATCAATTACACAATTAAATCCCGGAAAGGGTATATTTCAATAACTCTCTCTCTTTCTTTCACTTTCATTTCCATGATTTATTCTATCACTTGAGCCAATGCTCCAAAGAATGTAATATCTCATATTTCTTCATTATTC
>ML417910.1:0-22129 GCA_005239525.1 Nicotiana knightiana | reverse complement strand
GTTTGCTGGTTTTTAGCCCCGTTAGGTGCCCGGAAGGCACCTAGGCCCACCCGAGCCCTAATCCAAATATACCAACGAGTCCCAAATCATATTACGGACTCGCTCGAGCCTTCGGAACACTCAAAACAACGCTAAAACTCGAAATCACACCCCCAAACCTCAAGAACCAAACTTAGGAATTTTAAATTTTCTTACTTTGTTAGCAGCATGCCGAACTGACCTATATAACTCGGAATGATACCAAATTTCACAAATAACTTACATAACCTCCTACAAACTTTCCCATGTGATCAAATTGCCAAAACAACATCATACACATAGAATTAAACCTCAATATCCATGAATTCTATCAAATTTCATAAAACATCAAATTTTCCATTTTAGGTCCGAAACACATCAAACGAAATCCGTTTTCAACCAAACTTTACAGAAAGGACTTAAACCATATATAAGACCTGTACCGGGCGTTGGAACCAAAATACGGGCCCGATACCATAACTTTCTAATCAAATTTCATTTTATATTTCCATAGATATTTTCAGAATTCGATTCCGAGCATACGCCTAAGTCCCATATTTTCCTACAGACCCTCCGGGACCGTCAAATCACGGGTCCGGGTGCGTTTACCCAAAATGTTGACCAAAGTAAAATTTAGTCATCTCTATTATCAAATCTTAGCATTTTTCACAGAATTACATATTTAAGCTGTTCGGTTAGGCGCCCGAACTGCGCACGCAAATCGAGGCAAATACAAATAAGGTTTTTAAGGCCTCTAAAGTACGGGATGGGTAATAACATAGGCGATGACTCTTTGGGTCGTCACATTCTCCACAGCTAAAACAACCATTCGTCCTCGAACAGACATAAGAAGGAAGTACCCGAGTCGGAGAATAAATGAGGGTAACGACTCCGCATATCGGACTCGGACCCCCAGGTCGATGCCTCAGGAGGCTGACCTCTCCACTGAACACGAACAGAAGGGAAACTCTTGGATCTCAACTGACGAATCTGCCGGTCTAGAATGGCTACCAACTCCTCCTCATAAGATAAGTCCTTGTCCAACTGGACAGTGCTGAAATCTAACATGTGGTCTGGATCGCCATGATACCTCCGAAGCATGGACACATGAAAAACTGGATGTACGACTGATAAGCTAGGTGGCAATGCAAGTCTCTAAGCCACATCTCCCACTCGATCAAGAATCTCAAACGGATCAATGAACCTAGGGCTAAGCTTTCCCTTCTTCCGAAATCTCATTACGCCCTTCATAGGCGACACTCGGAGCAATACTCGCTCACCAACCATGAAAGCCACATCTCGAACCTTACGATCTGCATAACTCTTTTGCCTGGACTGCGCTGTACGAAGCCTATCCTAAATGATCCTCACCTTGCCCAAGGCCTCCTGAACCAAATCTGTACCCAACAACCGAGTCTCTTCCGGCTCAAACCATCCAACCGGAGATCGACACTGCCTACCATAGAAAGCCACATAAGGAGCCATCTGGATACTCGACTGGAAGCTGTTGTTGTAGGCAAACTCTGCTAAGGGTAAGAACTGATCCCATGATCCTCCAAAGTCAATAACACAAGCTCGGAGCATATCCTCCAATATCTGAATAGTCCGCTCGGACTGCCCATCCGGCTTAGGATGAAATGATGTGCTCAACTCCACCTGGGTGCCTAACTCTCGCTGAACTGCTCCCCAGAAACGCGAGGTAAACTGCGCGCCCCGGTCCGAAATGATAGAGATCGGCACACCATGAAGGCGAACAATCTCCCGGATATAGATCTCAGCTAACCTCTCGGATAAATAGGAGACTGCCACAGGAATGAAATGAGCTGACTTGGTCAGCCTATCAACAATGACCCAAACTACATCGAACTTCTTCCGAGTCAACGGAAGTCCAGTAACGAAGTCCATAGTGATCCTCTCCCACTTCCACTCGGGAAGCTCAATCCTCTGAAATAGACCATCAGGCCTCTGATGCTCATACTTAACCTGTTGAGAATTCAAACACCGCGCCACATATGCCACAATATCCTTTTTCATTCTACGCCACCAATAATGCTGCCGCAAATCCTGATACATCTTCGTGCCCGGATGAATAGAGTACCGGGAACTATGGGCCTCCTCTAAAATCAACTCTCGAATCCCATCAACATTGGGCACACAAACTCGCCCCTGTAATCTCAAAACACCATCATCATCTAAGGTCACCTGCTTGGCACCTCTGCACTGCACCTTGTCTCTAAGGACACACAAATGGGGATCATCAAACTGTCGATCACGGATACGCTCCAATAATGAAGAACGAGCAACCGTACAAGCCAACACTTGACTAGTCTCAGAGATATCCAACCTCACAAATCGATTGGCCAAAGCCTGAACATCCAAAGAAAGCGGCCTCTGACTGACCGGAATAAAAGCAAGACTGGCCATACTAGCTGACTTCCTACTCAAAGCATCGGCCACCACATTGGCCTTCCCCGGGTGATATAAGATGGTAATATCATAATCTTTCAACAACTCCAACCACCTTCTCTGCCTCAAATTCAACTCCTTTTGCTTGAACAAGTACTGAAGACTCTTATGATCCGTGAACACCTCACACGCCACGCCATACAGATAGTGCCTCCAAATCTTCAATGCGTGGACAATGGCTGCCAACTCCAAATCATGCACTGGATAGTTCTTCTCATGAATCTTCAACTGCCTCGAAGCATAAGCAATGACCTTGCCATCCTGCATCAACACTGCACCAAGCCCAATACGGGAAACATCGCAATAGACTGTATAAGGCTCTGAACCTATGGGCAAAACCAATACAGGTGCTGTAGTCAGAGCTGTTTTGAGCCTCTGAAAGCTTGCCTCACACTCGTCCGACCATTTGAACTGGTCACCCTTCTGGGTCAACCTGGTCATCGGGGCTGCAATAGATGAGAACCCCTCCATGAACCGACGATAATAGCCTGCTAATCCCAAGAAACTCCGAATCTCTGTAGCTGATGCTGGTCTAGGACAGTCCTTGACTGCCTCAATCTTCTTCGAGTCAACCTGAATACCCTCTGCTGACAGGACATGACCCAGGAATGCAACTGAACTCAACCAGAACTCGCACTTCGAAAACTTTGCATATAGCTGGCTATCCTTCAGAGTCTGAAGAACCACTCTGAGATGCTGCTCGTGCTCCTCCTGAATGCGAGAGTATATCAATATATCATCAATGAATACTATCACGAACGAGTCCAAATAAGGCCTGAACACTCGGTTCATCAAATCCATAAAAGCTGCTGGGGCATTTGTCAACCCAAACGACATGACTAAAAACTCGTAATGCCCGTACCGAGTGTGGAAAGCTGTCTTAGGGACATCGGATGCCCTAACCCTCAACTGATGGTAGCCAGATCTCAAGTCTATCTTTGAAAATACCCTGGCACCCTAAGGTTGATCGAACAAATCATCAATCCTCGGCAGTTTATACTTATTCTTGATCGTAACCTTGTTCAATTTCCGGTAATCAATGCACATCCCCATCGAACCATCCTTTTTCTTCACAAACAATACTGGAGCACCCCAAGGAGAAACACTAGGTCTAATGAAACACTTCCCAAGCAAATCTTGCAACTGTTCCTTCAACTCTTTCAACCCTGGCAGGGCCATGCGATGCAGCGGAATAGAAATGGGTTGGTTGCCCGGAGCCAGATCAATGCAGAAATCAATATCCCTGTCTGGCATCCCCGGCAGGTCTGAAGGGAAAACCTCAGGAAACTCACGAACCACGGGCACCGAATCAATAGAGGGAACTTCAACACTGGAATCGTGCACATAAGCCAAATAAGCCAAACACCCCTTCTCGACCATACGCCGAGCCTTCACGTACGAAATGACACTGCGGGTAGAATGACCAGGAGTTCCTTTCCACTCCAAACGGGGCAAATCTGGCAAGGCTAAGGTCACTGTCTTGGCATGACAATCCAAGATAGCATGATATGGGGATAACCAGTCCATCCCCAATATAACATCAAAGTCGACCATACCTAAAAGCAACAAATCAACACGGGTCTCAAGACCTCCAATCACCACAACACAAGAATGATGGACTCGATCGACCAAGATAGAATCACCCACTGGTGTAGATACATAAACAAGAATACTCAGTGGATCACTAGGCATGATCAGCTATGGTGCAAAATAAGAGGACACATACGAATACGTAGACCCTGGATCAAATAGCATTGAAGCATCTCTGTCACAAACCCGAATAGTACCTGTAATAACTGCATCTGAAGACTCAGCCTTTGGCCTGGCTGGAAGAGCATAACACCGGGGCTGAGCCCCACCACCCTGAATCACACCTATGGGATGGCCAGCTGCTGGCTGGCCTCTACTTCTGGCGGCCTGAGCTCCACCTCTATGACCTCTACCTCCACCTCTAGCACCTCTACCCGCACCTCTAGTTGGCTGGGCAGGCTGTGGAACACCTGGTGCCTATACCATGGCACGAGAACCCTGATGCTGGGAACTACCTGGTGCTCGAGGGCAAAATCTGGCAAGGTGACTCGGATCGCCACAAGTGTAACAAGACCTCGGCTGCTGAGGAACTGAATTTGACCTTGTCCACCTGAATGACCACCCCGGAAACTCTGATGTGGCGGTGCACTGATGGGAGCTGGTGGCGCACTATAAGGCTGCTGATTGGAGTAGTGCATCTAATAACCACGACCACCTGAAGTACCATGGGAAACCTGGAGAGTTGACTGAAAAGGTCTTGGAGGGTGACCTATTCCTGAAGAATCCCTGCCCCCAGATGAGGCTCCACTGTAACGACCGAAATGACGAGGCCACTTGTCAGCCCCCTGACCACCTCCCTGGGACAAAATCATCTCAATCCTCCTGGCCACATTGGTCGCATCCTGGAATGATATTTCTGTACCTGACTCTCTAGCCATCTGAAGTCTGATAGGACCGACCAATCCCTCGATAAATCTCCGAACCCTCTCCCGATCAGTGGGAAGTATCATAAGAGCATGTCGGGCTAGAGTGATAAATCTAGTCTCGTACTGAGTGACGGACATAGATCCCTATTGGAGACGCTCAAACTGCCTCCGAAGGTCCTCTCTCTGAGTAGTGGGAAGGAACTTCCCCAGAAATACCTCTGAGAACTGAGTCCAAGTCAAAGGTGTAGGTTCAGCTGGTCTGGCTAAGCAATAGTCTCTCCACCAACTCTTGGTTGCGCCAGATAACCGAAAAGTAGCGAAGTCAACCCCGTTGGACTCCACTATGCCCATGTTCCGAAGAACCTCGTGGCAGCTGTCCAAATAATCCTGGGGGTCCTCTGATGGTGAACCAGTGTAAGTAGCAGTAAATAACTTGGTGAACCTATCCAGTCTCCACAGAGCATCTGCTGACATAGGTGCTCCCTCTGCTACCGGTGCTGCAATACCTGGCTGAGCTACCCCGACTAGCTGAGGTGCCGGAGCCTGGAACTGTGGAGCTAGCTGCTCTAGCATGCGGGCGGCAGGAGTCTGGGCACCTCCCCCAGCCTGAGAGACGGTTGGTGATATAGGAAGAAGACCCGCCTGTGCTACACTCTCCATGAGCCCGACTAGACGGACAAGGGCCTCCTGAAGCACTGGGGTAGCTATGAAACCCCGTGGGACTTGAGTTGGTGCAAATGGGACTGCCGGAACTAGGACCTCCTCGTCAGACTCAACCTGAGGGTTCTCTACTGGGGCTGCTGCTCTAGGCTGAGCCCGGCCCCAGCCTCGGCCTCTAGCACGGCCTCGTCCTTGACCTCGACCCCGAGTAGGAGTTGTAGCAGGAGTGTCAGGCTGCTGGGCAGAACCAAGGGTAGCACGCGTCCTTGCCATCTCGAGAGAATAGAATAGAAACTCAATCAGTACTCAGAATCATAGCGCACGACAGAGAAGAAAAGAAATATGGAGTCATCCTAACTTTGCAGCCTCTAGGGGATAGATACAGACGTCTCTGTACCGATCCCACAGACTCTACCAAGTTGTCCATGAGTTGTGAGACCTAACTAACCTAAGGCTCTGATACCAACTTGTCACGCCCCGAAATCCCACCGTCGGGCCGTGATGGCATCTAGCGCTGAACCCGCTAGACAAGCCAACGTGTGTAGCTAAACTAGCATGATAACCTCATTCTAACAGAATAAACTAAATCAGTTCACAAATTAAATAGCAGAAATAAATGCTAAGTAAAGAAAATCACAACACATCGTCGCAAAATTTCCCAAAACCTGGTGTCACTAACTCACATACTGTTTAAGAGTGCTAAATACAAGTCTGAAAGGAAATACATGTCTGCCTCTGAAACTAAAGGAAAAACAAGATAGAATCGAAGACAAAGGGACGAAAGAGACACCAAGGCCCATGAACGCCGGCGGGTATACCTCAAAGCCTCTATAATGAGCTGGAAGACACGCCCCTAATGATGTCCTCCGGGTCCGGCTGTGTAATCTGTACAATATAAAGAAATGCAAGTGTAGAATCAGTACAACCGACTCCATATACTGAGTAAGTGCCTAGCCTAACCTCGGCGAAGTAGTGACGAGGCTAGAACCAGACTGCCAAATAAACCTGTGTAGTTCAAATAAATATATATACATATATGCAATGGATAAGAAATATTGGAAGAAAACAATGAATAAAGGAAGGGGAAAATGTTGTGGGGAGATAACAGTTTCATATAAGAAATCTCAATAAGGAAAAAAACCACAAAGCCAGCATTTCAATAAGGACAAGAAATCACAAACTTGCACGGCATCACCCTTCGTGCTTTTACTCTCTTTCCTCACAGTATAATCAATGAATATGGTACGGAATGGTACACCGTATGACACGGCATCACCCTTCGTGATTTACACTCTTTCCTCACAATAATAAACAATGCACGGCATCACCCTTCGTGCTTTAACACTCTTCCTCACCCAAACAGCAATCACAAACAAGGGTAAGGAAGTAAACAAAATAGAAATAGAAATCCCGGCAAGGGAACAATAACAGAAATCTCAACATCACAGCAAGGGAGACAATATCAAACCATGCACATCATCACCCTTCGTGCTTTACTCTCATTCTCACCAAGACAAGTGCACGGCATCACTCTTCATGCTTTACTCTCATACTCACCAAAACAAGTGCACGACATCACCCTTCGTGCTTTAACACTCTTCCTCACACAAACAACAATCACAAACAACGGGCAAGGGAGTAAACAGAATATAAATAGAATTCCAGGCAAGGGAACAATAATTAAACAATTAAATCCCGGCAAGGGAACATCAATTACACAATTAAATCCCGACAAGGGAACATCAATTACACAATTAAATCCCGGCAAGGGAACATCAATTACACAATTAAATCCCGNNATGTAATATCTCATATTTCTTCATTATTCGTTTCACAATTTGAGCCAATGCTCCAAAGAATGTAATATCTCATATTTCTTCATTATTCGTTACACAATTTGAGCCAACACTCCAACAGATTTTACAGAATACAATTCCCTTCACAACATATAGAAATCATCAACTAAGCATGGAAATTACCACAAAATCAGTATATTCACAATATAAGGACTCACGGTCATGCTAGACACCAATGTATAGATACTCGTCACCATGCCTATACATCGTATTTGACAATTAACAAGTAGCAAATTATACTCAACTCCTATTCCCTCAAGCTAAGGTTAGACCGAACACTTACCTCGGGTCCAAAGTATGTCAATCAACCCTCTAACACCGCCTTTCCTTTAGAATTCGACTACGGAATGGTATTATCTAGACATAATCAATTAATCAACTCAAGTATATAAATAAGGATTCAAAGATTCAATTACATGGCCTAATTATCCATTTCCTAGCATTCTTTCAAATTTATCAAAATTCGACCCTGGGCCTGCTCGCTCAGATTCTTGCAATTCTCGAAGGGAACACTCACCCAAAGCCTAAGGATCATAAATATATGATTTTTACTTGATTTCATGGCCAATTCATAGAAAATTCTAGGATGATCACAAATTGAAAGGTTACTACCCATTTTCTTGATGTTTTGCACTAATTTGTGTAGTTAATTAGGCTAAGATACATGCATGAAAAAAATTTATGGGTAGAATTTACCTACCTCACAGGACCTGGTCAAAAACTCTTAAAAATGGTGGAATTCGCCTAAGGAAGAAGGTGAGAAATGAGGAAAATGGGTTTAAAACCCGTACTTAAACTCACTGCCTAAACAGTGATCGCACCTGCGATGGCTGGGACCGCACCTGTGGTTTTGCGCTTGCGAGTAGAACCTCGCGCCTGCGGAATTGGGCTGGGGGGTCTGGATCACACCTGCGAAGGGGATACCGCACCTGCGATGCTGGGCAACCGCACCTGCGGTCACACCAGAGCAGGTGCACCAACAACTGAGTTTGCTGGTTTTTAGCCCCGTTAGGTGCCCGGAAGGCACCTAGGCCCACCCGAGCCCTAATCCAAATATACCAACGAGTCCCAAATCATATTACGAACTTGCTCGAACCTTCGTAACACTCAAAACAACGCTAAAACTCGAAATCACACCCCCAAACCTCAAGAACCAAACTTAGGAATTTTAAGTTTTCTAACTTTGCTAACAACGTGTCGAACTGACCTATATAACTTGGAATGATACCAAATTTCACAGATAACTTACATAACCTCCTACGAACTTTCCCGTGGGATCAAATCGCCAAAACAACATCATACACATAAAATTAAACCTCAATATCCATGAATTCTATCAAATTTCATAAAACATCAAATTTTCCATTTTAAGTTTGAAACACGTCAAACGAAATCTGTTTCAACCAAACTTTACAGAAAGGACTTAAACCATATATAAGACCTGTACCGGGCGCGGGAACAAAAATACGGGCCCGATACCATCACTTTCTAATCAGTTTTTATTCTTAATTTCCATAGATATTTTCATAAAACAATTTTACTTAAAAATTCATTTCTCGGGCTTGGGACCTCGGAATTCGATTCCGGGCATACACCCAAGTCCCATATTTTCCTACGGACCCTCCGGGACCGTCAAATCATAGGTCCGGGTCCGTTTACCAAAAATGTTGACCAAAGTCAAATTTATTCATTTTTATTATCAAATCTTAGTATTTTTCACAGAATTACATATTTAAGCTGTCCGGCTACGCGCCCGGACTGCACACGCAAATCGAGGTAAATACAAATGAGGTTTTTAAGGCCTCAGAAGTACAGGATGGGTAATAACATAAGTGATGACCTTTTGGGTCGTCACAAGTATCTTGCATAACCTTGCGTGGGGGAACTACCCCTTAGGATTTGAGTCTTCTATGTTGATTGTAGTCTATGTACGTGAGGTGACGAGTACGTGCTCGGACTTATGTTGTGAAAATTGGGTTTTAGGATTCCTAGGTCCTTGTATTCATTGAATATGCAGTTGTTCTTACCATGATTACTTCCTTAATTACTAGACTCACCTTTACTTGCTTAATTAGAATTATTTCCTTCCTGATTTACTCTTATTAACATTTGATTCATATGTGCCTTAATTGAGACTATCATCTCTTCCATTGCCATGTTGTCCTCCCTAACTATTTATCCCTATTTGAAGTTGTAGTTATTCCTATTTTGAAAATGTTCTCCTGGCCCTTATTTGAAGTTATAGTGATCTTCTCGCTGCCTACCTTTAGTTGAATTGGTTATACCTCTCCCGCAAATGTGTCCAGCCTTAGAATAAGCTTAGAGGTTCTATGCCTTAGTGGAATTACCGTTATTTGGAATTATTGGACTCGTGTTAGTTCTTGTTGTTGCACTATACAGTGTGGACTGTTGTTACATGTTATTTCCCTTTCTTGTTAAGTTGTTCTTATCATGCCTAGTTTTCCTTATTGTGGTTCTTCCTTGTTAACTAGTTTTACCTTTTTCTTTGTCACGACCCAATTTTCCTCCGTTGAGTATCGTGACGGCACCTAGTCTTAAAAAGACTAGGTGAGCCTAACATTTACCAAATACAATAATAAGGAACATCTGACAACTTTAGAAAAGGAATCCACTATAACATTTACGTTTTTCCAAAACCGGCAGTACAAGTCATAAGCCTTTCTAGGAGTAGTTATACATAATAAATACATCGATGTTCTGGAAATAAATGAACCAATGGAAATAAATACAACAAAAAGTGACTTCAGAGCCTGTGAACGCTCAGCTGGTACACCTTGAAGTCTCCAGCCACATCAAGCGTAAGTAACAAAACCGACTCGATCCGAAGTACCTGAATCTGGCACAAAAGATGTGTAGAAGTGTAGTATGAGTACACCACAGTGGTACTCAATAAGTATCAAGCCTAACCTTGGTAGATTAGTGACGAGGCCAGGTTGAGACACTACTAAATATATATAACTTGTAGGATATAACTAAAATCTAACAAGAAAGGACAATCAAAGTAATATCGATAGAAGAAAGATATCAAATTGCAAACATGTAACGACCCGGCCGGTCGTTCCGTGAGATTTACCCCATTTCCCTTATTTCTGCATTTGTTATATATCGCTATCTTGTTTTTGATGTGTAGGATCAGTTGGTTTGGGTCCGGAGTGGTTATGGTGAGAGTTTAGGCATTTAGCCTTTTAAAGTAGTCTAATAGTTGAGAAAGTCAACTGAGAGTTGACTTATTGATAAACAAACTTGGAATGCAGATTTTATGGCTCGGATAGCTTCGTTAGGTGATTTGGGACTTATGAGTGTGTTCAGAATATTTTTGTGATGTCCGGTGTAGAATTGGGCTTGAATTGGAGAAAGTTAGTTTTTGGCGATTTCCGGTCGGCAGTGGAAAAAAGGCTATCAATGTCGGAATGGAATTCCAGAAGTTGGAACAGGTTCATAATGTCATTTTGGATATGTCTGCAAAATTTCAGGTCAATCGGAGGTGTTTTGGTTAGTTTCGGCATCGTTGGTGCATTTTAGAAATTTCAAAGTTCTTAGGCTTGAATCCGATGTAAATTTGGTGTTTTGAGAGTGCAACTAAGTTTGAATAACCATTTATGATGTGTTGGTAAATTTGGTTGGGGTCCCAAGGGGCTCGGGATGGTTTTGGGTGGTTAACGGGAAGTTTGGAGTGACTTTGGTAAATCTGCAGGTTGCTGTTGCTGGTGTTTTCGCACCTGAGGAAAGGGAGCCGTAGGTACGATTCCGCAGGAGCGGACTGGGCTCCGCAGGTGCGAGATTTGGCTGAGTGGGGAGTGTTCCGCAGGTGCGAGGAATTTTTCGCACCTGCGATGTCGCAGGAGCGGAAGGAGTATCGTAGGTGCGGAATTTGGAGACCCCAGGGGAGATCGCAGGTGCAGAGAAGTGGCCGCAGGCGCGGGATTGGCCCGTTAAGAGAGATTCCGCAGGTGCGCACCAGGGACCGCAGGTGCACACCAGGGACCGCAGGTGCGGCTAATGGTCCGCAGGAGCGGAAATGACTGGCAGAAACAGTATAAAAGGGCCCTCCACAAAATTTCTCTTATTTTTCACCATTTTGAATGCGGGAGGAGTCCTTTGAAGGAGATTTGGAGAGGGAAACTCAAGATTCTTCAGCAAAGGTAAGTTCTTTTGTTACTAACATCGTTCCTATGTTATTTTGTTCGGATTAGGCTTAATTTGAGTAGGAGAAGGTTGGGAAGAAGGGGGTGGAGAATTGGAAATTCTTTTGAGGTTTTGGGTAGTCAATTGTGATTTGATTTTGATGATTTTGGTATGAGTAGAATCGTGGGAGGACGAGGTTTCTAGTGATGTAAAATTATCAAGTTCCGAGACGTGGGCCCGGGGCTCAGGTTTGGCCGAATTTCAAGATTCTTGTTTAATTTGATAATTTTCTATTGGGTTGAGTTATATTCATATATATATTGGTGATGTTAAACTGGTTTTGGCTAGATTCGGAGCAATCGGGAGCCAATTTGAGGGGAAAGAGCATTGCGGACTAGTGTCGCGACCTGGTAGAGGTATGTAATGGTTATAAATCTTGTCCTGAGGGTATGGAACCCCAGACTACATATTTTCTCACTGATTTTGAAGTGGCGCACATGTCAGATGACGAATATGTGGTGGGTAATGATTTTTGGACTGGACTAGGTCCTCTCCGCGGCAACTAATCAGTTTCATATTTTTACTCAAAATCTTATGATAAATTATGTTCCGAAGATTTGTGAAATATTTGGGCTATAAGCCATGTTTGGGGCCTAGTGACGATCTGTTTTAACTCCTTGGGGGCTATTTTACTGATATTCTCACTACTTTGAAACTATGATTTTACACTCAGTCTTTCTTGTGAAATTGTTGATACTCCTATTTGATGATATTACGATTTCTTGAAATAAAATACTATTTGGGTCGAGAACCCCGTTCTATTTATGGCCTGAGTGGCATGTTGAGAGTGTCTGACTGAGTGAGGCAGAGGGCCAATGTTCTGAGGATATTTATGATATAAGACAGGCCGAGATCCTGAGAGTGATTGATGCCATGATTTGGCTCATTTATTAGCGCTTGGGCTGAAGGAGCCCCTCCGAAGACGGAGTCTGTCCACACCCCCAGTGAGCGCAAGTACCTACCGAGTGCCTAGTGATGAGCGATTGGGAGGCATGAGTGACTGTGAGGTGCTGAGTGACTGTGAGGTGCTGAGGGACTGATTCTGAGTGACTGTGAGGCATGCCCGAGGGGGTGATTATGATTCATGTTTTGCCCGAGGGGCCTCTATATGATTCATTTTATTTTTATACTAAACCTTTCGGTTGAAGTTGTCGAAAAATATTCATTCTTTAAAGGATTTTTCTGAAGATGATTTCACATATCTATGTTACACTGTTGGAAAGGAAGGTTGTGCCTCTTGTGATTTGATGATATTGAATTTATGTGTTTCTTGTTGCTCAGACCTGATTTATTTTCATTACTACTGAGTTGGTGTACTCACATTACTCACTGCACCTCTGTGTGCAGATTCATGAGCAGCTATCGAGCACTAGCCTTTATTCCGCAGCGGAGCCAGATTTGCGGGATATAGAGGTAGTTGTTCAGCGTCCGCAGCATCTCTATTTTTCCCTCCCTGTTGTATCTAGATTTCATTCGGAGGTTTTCTATTATGACAGTACATTTTGACTTATTCTTCTAGATGCTCATGACACGTTGGCTCCGGGTTTTGGGGTTGGCAGTATTGTATTATGTTGACCTACTTTATTTAGTAATTTCCGTATATTTATGAAATACTCGGATTTTGGAATGGGATTTTAAAGGAAATTGTGAACATGTGATTATTGGCTACCCTAGTTTCACGATAGGCGCCATCACGACCGGTTTAGGATTTGGGGTCGTGACAGTTTGGTACCAGAGCCCTAGGTTACATAGGACTCAATGGTCATGAGCAGGTTCAGTAGAGTCTTGCGGATCGGTACGGAGACGTATGTACTTATCTTCGAGAGGCTGTTGAACTTTTAGGAAACATTTCTATCTTTCTTGAACTCTTTCGTGCTGATCTAATTATTCTTGAAATCTGAACTTACGTTGTTTCATTCTCTCACAGATGGTGAGGACACGCCGCACCGATCAGGGTGACCAGTCACCGGCTAGACCAGCGAGAGGTCGAGGCCGTGGTAGAGGTAGGGGCCAGCCCTCGCAGCAGCCAGGGAAGTACCTCAGGATCCCCCTATCGATTATGATCAGGTTCCCGCTGATGGTGTCCCAGCGGGACAGGCTCAGGCACCAGCAGTGACTATGGTTATTCCCGGTCGTCAGGAGGCCTTGTCTCAGATACTGACATTATGCACCAGTCTGGCTCAAGCAGTCGCCATGTCTTCTACTGCCACCGCAGCTCAGGTCAGGGGAGGCAATCAGACTCCAGTTGCCCGGGCACCTANGAGTCTAGCCTACCTTCCAGTAGCAGAGCGGCCATTAGCCCTTGATGTTCAGGCCTTAGCAGGTCAGTTGGTGAGATTGGATCTATCAGAGCCCCCGCGGGTGTTGTCATGTGTAGCCTCCAGGTCTTCTCTTTACGATCAGTATGATGATCCACATTTGCTTGTTCTTCAGGACAGGGTCCGTCACAGTGATGCCAGGGATGTGGTTATTGGTGATGATGGGGTTATGAGGATGCAGGGCCAGATTTTCCTGCCCAATGTAGATGGGCTTCAAGATTTGATTCTAGCAGAGGCTCATAGTTTGCGGTATTCCATCCATCCGGGTGCCGCGAAGATGTATCAGGATTTCAGGCAGCATTATTGGTGGAGGATAATGAAGAAGGATATTGTGGAGTTTGTGGCTCGGTGTCTCAACTGTCAGCAGGTCAAGTAAGAGCACCAAAGACCAGGTGGATTGCTNGAGTGGAAGTGGGAGCGGATCACCATGGACTTCGTAGTTGGACTCCCACGGACTTCGAGGAGGTTTGATGCTATATGGGTTATTGTGGACCGGCTGACCAAGTTCGCACACTTCATTCCTGTTGGTACTACTTATTCTTCAGAGAGGTTAGCTGAGATTTAAATCAGGGAGATTGTCAGATTGCATGGGGTTCCAGTTTCTATCATTTCCGACAGAGGCACTCAGTTCATATCTCAGTTTTGGAGAGCCGTGCAGAGGGAGTTGGGTACTCAAGTTGAGTTGAGCACAACGTTTCATCCTCAAACCGACAGGCAATCGGAACGCACCATTCAGATTTTGGAGGATATGTTGCGTGCTTGTGTGATTGACTTTGGTGGTTCATGGGATCAATTTCTTCCATTAGCGGAGTTTGCATATAATAATAGCTATCAGTCGAGTATCCAGATGGCTCCATATGAGTCTTTGTATGGTAGGGGGTGTAGATCTTCGGTTGGTTGGTTTGAGTCGGGCGAGGCTAGGCTATTGGGCACAGACTTAGTTCAGGATGCTTTGAGTAAGGTAAAGTTGATTCAGGAGCGGCTTCACACGGCGTAGTCTAGGCAGAAGAGTTATACAGATTGGAAGGTCTGAGACGTGTCTTTCATGGTTGGGGATAAGGTGTTGCTGAAGGTGTCACCCATGAAGAGTGTTATGAGATTCGGGAAGAGAGGGAAGCTGAGTCCCAGGTTCATTGGGCCATTTGAGGTGCTTCAGAGGATTAGGGAGGTGGCCTATAGGCTTGATATGCCTCCCAGTTTATCGAGTATTCATCTAGTATTCCATGTTTCAATGCTCTGGAAGTATGTTGTTGACCCTTCCCATGTTTTGGACTTCAACATGGTTCATCTCGAGGGTGATATGTCATATAAGGTAGAGCTAGTGGCTATTTTGGGTCGACAGGTCAGGAAGCTGAGGTCTAAGGATATAGTTTCAGTGAAGGTTCAGTGGAGAGGGCAGCCGGTGGAGGATGCCACCTGGGAGACCGAACGGGAGATGCGGGGCAGATATCCTCACTTATTCGAGGCTCTAGGTATGTTTCTAGACCCGTTCGAGGATGAACGTTTGTTTAAGGGGGGGGGGATGTAATGACCCAGCCGGTCGTTCCGTGAGATTTATCCCGTTTCCCTTATTTTTGCATTTTTTATATATCGTCGCTATCCTATTTTTGATGTGTTGGATCAGTTGGTTTGGGTCTGGAGTTGTTATGGTGAAAGTTTAGGCATTTAGCCTTTTAAAGTAGCCTAATAGTTGAGAAAGTCAATTGAGAGTTGACTTATTGATAAACAACCTCGGAATGTGGATTTTATGACTCGGATAGCTTCGTTAGGTGATTTGGGACTTAGGAGTGTGTTCAGAATATTTTTGTGATGTCCAGTGTAGAATTAGGCTTAAATTGGTGAAAGTTAGTTTTTGGCGATTTCCGGTCGGCAGTGGAGAATAGGCTATCGAGGTCGGAATGGAATTCCGAAAGTTGGAACAGGTTCGTAATGTCATTTTGGATATGTCTGTAAAATTTCAGGTCAATCGGAGGTGTTTTGGTTAGTTTCGGCATCGTTGGTGGATTTTAGAAATTTCAAAGTTCTTAGGCTTGAATCCGATGTAAATTTGGTGTTTTGATGTTAGTTTTGGTGTTTTGAGAGTGCAACTAAGTTTGAATAACCATTTATGATATGTTGGTAAATTTGGTTGGGGTCCCGAGGGGCTCGGGATGGTTTTGGGTGGTTAACGGGAAGTTTGGAGTCACTTTGGTAAATCTGCTGGTTGTTGTTGCTGGTGTTTTAGCACCTGCGGAAAGGGAGTCGCAGGTGCGGTTCCGCAGGTGCGAGATTTGGCTGAGTGGGGAGTGGTCCGCAGGTGCGAGGAATTTTTCGCACCTGCGATGTCGCAGGAGCGGAAGGAGTATCGCAGGTGTGGAATTAGGAAACCCTAGGGGAGATCGCAGGTGCGGAAGGAGCATCGCACCTGCGGGATTGGCCCGTTAAGAGAGATTTCGCAGGTGCGCACCTGGGACCGGAGGTGCGGGTCCACAGGTGCGGCTAATGGTCCGCAAGAGGGGAAGTGACTGGCAGAAACAGTATAAAAGGGCCCTCCGCGAAATTTCTCTTATTTTTCACTATTTTGCATGCGGGAGGAGTCTTTTGAATGCGATTTGGAGAGGGAAACTCAAGATTCTTCAGCAAAGGTAAGTTTTTAGGTTACTAACATCATTCCTATGCTATTTTGTTCGGATTAGGCTTGAAAATTTGAGGATTTGAGTAGGAGAAGGATGGGAAGAAGGGGGTGGAGAATTGGAAATTCTTTTGAGGTTTTGGGTAGTCAATTGTGATCCGATTTTGATGATTTTGGTATGAGTAGAATCGTGGGAGGACAAGGTTTCTAGTGATGTAAAATTATCGAGTTCCGGGACGTGGGCCTGGGGCTCAGGTTTGGCCGAATTTCGAGATTCTTGTTTAATTTGATAATTTTCGATTGGGTTGAGTTACTTTGATATATATATATTGATGATGTTAAACTGGTTTTGGCTAGATTCGGAGCAATCCGGAGCCAATTTGAGGGGCAAGAGCATTGCGGACTAGTGTCGCGGCCTGGTAGAGGTATGTAATGGTTATAAATCTTGTCCTGAGGGTATGGATTCCCAGACTACATATTTTCTCACTGACTTTGGAGTGGCGCACATGTCAGATGACAAATATGTGGCGCATACTAATTGTTGGACTTGACTAGGTCCTCTCCGCGGCAACTAATGAGTTTCATATTTTTACTCAAAATCTTATGATAAATTATGTTCCGAAGATTTGTGAAATATTTGGGCTATAAGCCATGTTTGGGGCCTAGTGACGATCTGTTTTAACTCCTTGGGGGCTATTTACTGATATTCTCACTACTTTGAAACTATGATTTTACACTTAGTATTTCTTTTGAAATTGTTGATACTCCTATTTGATGATATTATGATTTCTTGAAATAAAATACTATTTGGGTCGAGAACCCCGTTCTATTTATGGCCCGAGTGGCATGTTGAGAGTGTCTGAGTGAGTGAGGCCGAGGGCCAATGTTCTGAGGATATTTATGATATAAGACAGGCCGAGATCCTGAGAGTGATTGATGCCATGATTTGGCTCGTTTATTAGCGCTTGGGCTGAAGGAGCTCCTCTAAAGACGGAGTCTGTACACACCCCCAGTGAGCGCAAGTACCTACCGAGTGCCTAGTGACGAGCGATTGGGAGGCATGAGTGACTGTGAGGTGCTGAGTGACTGTGAGGTGCTGTGGGACTGATTCTGAGTGACTGTGAGGCATGCCCGAGGGGGTGATTATGATTCATGTTTTGCCCGAGGGGCTGCTTATGATTTTACTACTTTCACGCTGAACTTATGAAATATGTTTTGCCTGAGGGGCCTCTATATGATTCATTTTATTTTTATACTAAACCTTTCAGTTGAAGTTGTCGAAAAATATACATTCTTTAAAGGATTTTTCTGAAGATGATTTTAAGACATGATGATTTCACATATCTATGTTATACTGTTGGAAAGGAAGGTTGTGCCTCTTGTGATTTGATGATATTGACTATATGTGTTTCTTGCTGCTCAGACCTGATTTATTTTTATTACTACTGAGTTGGTGTACTCACATTACTCCTCGCACCTCTGTGTGCAGATTCAGGAGCAGATATCGAGCATTAGCCTTTATTCCGCAGCGGAGCCAGATTTGCGGGATATAGAGGTAGTTGTTTAGCGTCCGCAACATCTCTATTTTTCCCTCCCTGTTGTATCTAGATTTCATTTGGAGGTTTTGTATTATGACAGTACATTTTGACTTATTCTTCTAGATGCTCATGACACGTTGGCTCCGGGTTTTGGGGTTGGCAGTATTGTATTATGTTAACCTACTTTATTCAGTAATTTCAGTATATTTATGAAATGCTCGGATTTTGGAAATGGGATTTTAAAGGAAATTGTGAACATGTGATTATTGGCTAGTCTAGTTCCATGACAGGAGCCATCACGGCCGGTTTAGGATTTGGGGTCGTGACAGGTAGTAACGATAAGAGGAAAAAGAAACATGAATGGCAACGAGAATTACCCAAGTAAACTAGACAACAATATAGTTGAGATATGGATAAATGTAAATGTGCTCAAGTAGGGAAAACAATGTCAAATCAACCAAACAAGTGTTTCTAGTACACGATTCCAATAATTTCATTTCTTGCGATCTCGTACTATAATCAAGACTTCCAACTCTTTAACACATACGGCGCCTTGTGTCCACGTCTTTCCATCTCACTTCGCACCGCGATATCCACGTGCCATTCGGTACATAATATCTGTTCATTACTAATTAACATAATAAGGGTGAAATATGATATTGACATAATATCTGCCATTCGTTACTATATACATGTGTGTGTTTGTGTGTGTGTGTATATCGTAAAGTAAATTTTTAGTTTTTAGACCAAGTAGGAAATCAGCGAGAAAGATGAGGTTTGGTTTTAGAAATCAGTTGGGTGAAGAAAATAACATTTTCAAATAAAGTTCAACATCGAATAACTATTGCATTTAATATAGAGTTTATTAGGTTAAAAACGTAATAACAATTCCTTTGTAAGTAAAATAAAACCTCAGACAGGTTAAGAAGATTACATTGAGAAAAACAGTTGAAGTAAAATATGACAACTAGTAGAAACTGGTAAGTATCGAAATAAACGGCGGGTTCTAACTTAAGGTCACACAAGGTAACATGATATTAGTTCTTTCATTTTTAAAACACTATCTTACTAATGGGTCAGCAAGGCAGGAGGTAATGACTCAACGTAGTAAATTCACTTTGAAAATCACCTCACCAGAATAATAGTATTAGGTAAAAGGGGCTCAGGAAATGACGGCAAAGCAGTAATGTCAATTATAATGGCTAAATCCTCAAAAGACAGTGAAAACCAGAGAATACAAATCCCCGTAATCTCGTACGAAGGAACTGAAGCCAATACAATAAAATAGAGAATACCAAATAAACAAATATGTTGCGGAGTGCAACCCGATCCCACCCTATAATATCAATATCATATTTCACCCTTATTTCACCATAATAATCCACCCTTATTTCTTTTGTTGCGGGCAGCAACCCGATCCCACCGTACAATAAAAATAACAGTAAATTATATATATATATATATGTTGCGGAGCGCTACCCGATCCCACCATATAACATCAATATCATATTTCACCATTATTTCTCCTATTGCGGCGTGCAACCCGATCCCATCATACAATAACATAAATCAATCAATAACAATTCAACAACTCAATTACAAGAATTTTTACAACCAAGAGTACGAGTATACGACAACAAGGGAACCACGTAACAATCAAAGGAATACAACAACCTTTACAAGGAAACAATACATTAAGGCACGTGATAACTACACAGCTATTCACAACAACTTGGACTCGTAACAGATACACACATAATCATAGAATAACTTAGCAGTTAAGAGGTAACAAGGTAATAATGAAGGAAATGAGAACAACCAAGGCATGTAGAGGCCAAATAACAAATAAGAGGAAAATAAAGACTAACAACATCATATAGGGCATGTACGAGTAGTCTAACAACTACGTACCACATATTATGACAATTTAATCAAAAACATGGAAAGAGGCTAGACAATCTAAACCGGTCAATACCAGATGTAGACTGTGTACACACTCGTCACTTTGCGTAAACATCTTTCACATAAAATATGACACAATTGACTCAATTCCTAAGGGGTGGTTTGCCCCACACAAAGTTAGACAAGATACTTACCTTAATTCGGCCAATTCAATACTCAATTGAGCTTTTTCCTTTACCAATTCACCAACGCTCGGCTTAATCTTGCCAAAAAAACTTAAATACATCAAACAATGAAAGAGAATACAACTTCAATTAGTAAAGATATGATACTTATACAATTTACAAAAAATTCAACAAAAGTCAACTCCCCGGGCCCGCACCCGAAACTCAACAAAATTTACAAAACCCGAACACCCATTCCAATACAAGTTCAACAATACCAAAATTATCAAATTTAGATACCAATTCGTCCTTCAAATCACCCTTTTTCATTTTTGAAAGATATTACAAATTTTCCCAAATTTTCCTTTAGATTCTCATGAATTTGATTTTAAATCTAAGATATAATCACAAATTATAGTTAGAAATTTATTAGAGGCACTTACCCAATGATTTGGTATGAAAATATTCTCTCAAAATCGCCCACTCTAGGACCTAGGGTTTAAAATATGATAAAATGAAGCTTAGATTCAGAATGCTCAGCTTTTAGCAGGCCGCAGATGTCACATTTGCGACACATGGTTCACAAATGCGAACTCGCAAAAGCGAAGCCTGAACAATCATGCTTTCATCGCAAATGCGAACTCTGAAGGCTTCGCAAAAGCGGTGCTTTCTTTGCAAATGCGACCCAATCCCCAGTAGCCCAGGTTTGCAATTGCGATGACTACCTCGCAATTGCAGTAGCCGCATTTGCGACCAGAACCTCGCAAATTCGATAAAACCAGAACCAACACACAAAAAGGTTAACAAAACAATCTGAAGTAAATCTGAAACTCACCCGAGCCCCCGAGGCTCCAAACCAAACACTCACGCAAGTATGAACACATAATATGAACTCACTATCACGATCGGAACAATAAAATAATCTATAGAACCACGAATCGGATGCCAAAACACATGAAAATCACCATGAACTTCAAGAACTTCTAGAATTGCAACCAAGCGTCCGAACCACATCAAATCAACTCCAAACGACCCCAAATTTTGAAGGCAAGTTCCAATTGACGAAACGGGCCTATTCCAAATTCCAAAACCACAATAGGGATCCTATATCCTCAAAATCAAACCATGGTCAAACTTAGGAATATTCTAAACCTTTAAATTGCCAACTTCCGCCAAATGATGCCGAAACCTTTTTGAAATATCCGAATGGAATTTTGGGTATATTCCCAAGTCCAAAATCACTATCCGGACCTACGGGGACCGTTGAAACTCTGATCCGAGGTCAACTACCAAAAAGTCAAACCCTGGGTCAATTCCTTCAACTCCGGACTTCTAAAATGAGAGTCACTCCAAAAATCCTTTCTAACTCTCTCAAAAACCCAAACCGACGATGCACGCACGTCACAATACACTGTGTGAAGCTACTCGTGACCTCAAACTGCCAAATCGGACACAATTGCTTAAAACGACCAGTCGGGTCATTACATTCTTTTGACCGAAGGTTCTTGAGTTGATTTATTTACTGTATATTGTATTATTATCTTTTTCGCTGTTGCATTTGTCATGGTGATACACAAGGTTTCTACCGTGCAATTGTGGTTATTATGATACACGAGGTTTCTTCCATGCGGTTGTTGATATGGGGATTTGCGCGAGGTTTCTGTCATGCCGTGGTCACTACTGATATTGCACATGCGGCATGATAAGGCGGGATATGTATATGTGGGTTGCGCATGTGGCGAGACAAGGTGAGAACATGATTATGCAAATGTGGTGAGACAAGTCGGGCATTTACTTTACTACTGCGAGACAAGGTGGGCTATGTCAGGGATTGTTTGTGATACTTGTGTTGGCCAGGGGGAATTTCTTGTTATTGATATATTGTAATGGTACACTTACTGTGAGCTTATTCTTGTGAAAATTGTGAGGAAACA
>MDKJ01006231.1:0-11318 GCA_005239525.1 Nicotiana knightiana | reverse complement strand
TTACGAGTCCAACCATACTAGTTTCACTCAAATCCGGCTCCAAATCAATGTTCAAAACTCAAATATTTACTTTATGAAACTTTAGACAAGAACTCCAAATTCTCTCTTTAAAATCAATAATCATACGCCGAAAACGAATATTAATTCATGAAATATAATCACAAGCGAGCCAAGAATTCTTACCCCAATTCACGTGGTGAAATTTCTCTCCCAACGCCAAGCTTAGCTCTGAAATGCAAAAATGTGAAAAAAATGACCAAAATCTCGAAATATATCTTCTTCCCAAGCTTGATCGCATATGCAATCAGTTCGTCGCATCTGCGACCTCCGCTTCTGTGGTATAAATTTGCTTCTATGAAAATCTCAGAACCCAGGACCCATCACTTCTGCGATCCTTCTCCCCGCTTTTGTGATCGTGCTTCTACGCAAAATGCACCGCATTTGCGACCTCCTGCTCCCTTTTCCAACCATCTCACCCCCGACCATCCTCTGCACATGCGACCCAACAATAGTCCATCCAAAATTGCTTCTGCAATGCTCCCTTCACTTCTGCAGTCACGCACAAAGGACCAAACCCATTGCAGGTGCGGTCGTACCAGAACTGCTAAACCATCCTTTGCCAATATAATCTGAAACGATCTGAACCTCAGCCGAAACTCTTCCGAGCCACTCAGGACCCTGTCTGAATATACCAACAAGTCCCTAAACATAACACAGACCTACTCAAGGCCTGAAATCACACATATTAACATCAAAACCACAAATCACACCTCAAATCAAACTTAATGAACTTTGAATCTTTCAACTTCCAAAACTCGTGCCGAAACTTATCAATCAATCCAGAATGAGCTCAAATTTTTGCACACAAGTTCCAAATGACATAATGAAGCTATTCAAATTCCCAGAACAACAATCTGAACCCGATATCATCAAAGTCAACTCTCGGTCAAACTTATAAACTTTCCAAACCTTCAAATTTCCAACTTTCCCCACTTAAGTTTACTGTCATAGAAGCAATAGTTACATCACCTCTTCAAACACCAAAAACATACATCCTGAATAAAGTCCACTAATTGTCCACGTTATCATTCAAATCCCATCAGAGTTAAGAATATTACCCCTTCTTGCTTGAAACTTGGCTAGTTTTTGTCTATTAAGATGATTACGAGTTATAACAGATTTACCCTACAAGTCAGTTTTTTTGCCAAGTATGGAAGTTTTGATGGCTCACTCATACCACTAGCATCACCAACAAACCCAATTTCCCTTGTTCTAACTATTTTTCATTGTCGTTGCCTCATTTGGAGTTTAGTCTTTGCCTTTGATATACTCCTTGGCCTTACATATATGTCAGGTTCATCATCAAAGTCAGGGTGGTCGAAATTTGGAAAACCACTATTGCTTGCTTCATGCCTTGGCACTGAAGGGGTTGGCATAAACTTGAAGTTTTTGGATTGACTTATCTGGGTAGGCTGGGGTGCATATAATCATCTTCATTTGGCATATTTTCAGTCGTTGGGGATCTGGGTTGATCATCATCAATGGCTTCATCCAGTACAGTTCTTTGTATTTTCTTCTGCATTCCTTTTTATCTTCCTCTAATGGATTGCTTTCCTTTAGATTTCTATTAGTAAAAAATAAGGTTATTGTTAGATGATGAAAGCAAAAATATTAAATTGAAAACAGTAATGTAAAGCAATTGATTACCTTGTCACATCCCCTTGCAATGTGTCCAGGTTCACCACAAGTGCTACATGTCATAACCCTGTCTTTCCTGGATTGAGACCATTCCCCTTGCCTATTAGTTGCATCATTTTTTTTCTCTCTTTCTCTTAACCTTTGGCCTCGCAACCATATTTACAAAATGAGGTGGATCCATGTATTGTGAGGGGTCTATTTTCCAGAATTTTTCTCATCTCACTGGTTGTAACTTGTGTGAATAAGTTAGGAGATAAGCCTCTTTGCTAAGGTACCAATTAATCTGGCTTAGAGGGTCAATTTTCTTGTACATTAAAGCATAGATTGCATGAGGACATGGAATTCCACAAAGATCCCATGCCTTGCAAGTACATTTCTTTGAAACCAGATTCAAATGTGTCTGTCATTACTTTTAATCACCTCATAACCATGGTCAGCATTTCCATTACCATGACATTTCATGCAATCCTCATGAATTGGTGGTACAAGTCCATAGTTTTGGGATTGTATTCATTTGTCCATGTCCTCACATCAGCTTCATGTTCATTAAGCATGTTCATGACCTTGATTCTAATATCCTCAAGCATCTTGATAATTGGCTTGTGTCTGGCTTCCAAGATCCATGAATTGAATGACTGGTTTTTACAAACAGTATCAAAGAAAGACCTACTCCAACATTTGGGTGGATACCGTAACAAATCCTCAACAACTTGCTTACCATTATCATCAACCTTCCCCATACTCTTTATATGATCTTGGAAGTCCTTCTCCTATGTACTCCATGCAGCCTACCAAAGAAATTTCCTGTACTGACTAGAACTCCATCTCCTGCACCAATGTTCCTCTATATGCCTTACACAGAACCTAAAGTGTTCCTTAGGGAGAACAATTTAGATTGAGCTAATCAACCCCTGCAGAAAGATAAAACTCTAGTAGCTACATATTTAAAATATTAGTTGACAACAAAATAAGCTAGTAAATTATTCATACCTTTTGCATATCAGATACTCCCTCCGTTCCAGTTTATGTGAACCTATTTCCTTTTTGGTCCGTTCCAAAAAAATGACCCCTTTCTAAATGTGGAAACAATTTAGCTTAAACTTACAATTCTACTCTTAATGAGAAGCTTTTATAATCACACAAATAATCTAGGGCCTTTTTTGACTTGTTTAGGATCACAAATTCCAAAAGTCTCTATTTTTTCTTAAACTCTGTGCCCAGTCCAACATGTTCACATAAATTGGAACGGGGGGAGTATAAAAGTGATGTCTTCACCCACTTTGAGGTCTAGTGACTTCTATAGATGACTTAGGAACTAGTTCCAAGTTAATTTTGTTTCTTTATCAACAATAGCCCAAGACAATGGATCTTGAGCAACAACCACCAAGAGCTGACCTTTAGCTTTCCCTCTTAAAAATGTTCTGTGTAGCCTAATAAAAGGTCACAGTCCACTCTTAAATCCAGACTTCATTCCTTGAAAACCTATATACATCCTTAAAAATCTTCTTTTCCCTTCAGCAAGAGCATCCTATGATAAGTTAATTATCACATCAATACCAGGATTACTAAACTTAAGTTCATTAGCATAAACACAAGCTTATTTTATTCATCAAAAAACAATCTTCAAGTTTCTCCAAGATCATTCTCTCTACCCTCTTACAATTAGATTCCCTAATATTGATGTTAAAAACAGCTTCCAAGCTTGACCTCATTTCTTTTAGCCTTAACTTTTGGATCATATTGCAATCCTCTTTTGAAGTATGCAACTATTGTATTTGCATCAACTCTACATTCTCAAATACAGGTTCACATTTGTGCTCTGATTTTAAGGTCTTGAAATTAACCCCACCTCCTGCAGAATTCTTAGAAATATGACAAACAAAGGGACAGAAGGGATCTTCACAGATGTACCTGAGCCTTGATGAATCTCTTTAAGTTGTTTTAATTCATATTCGTTTGTAAGACGGTACATGTAAATTACTTTCCTAGCTCCAGGTATATCTTTGAATATTGACTTATCTAACTCCTTATAGTCAGTCAACTTATCATTGATGCACCTTTTCTTTTGTGCTTGAAGTTGCTCCAGTCCATCAGAACCATATTCTGAAACATCTGGAGCATCAAACTCATTTTCTTCACTTTCAGTACCATTGCAGTCAGTGGGAACTTCAAGTTCTGATGTGTATGAATCAGTGTGGTTAACTATGTTAGGTACATCAATTGTAAGTTCACAATCTTCTACGCAAAGAGGTTAATAACAGTAAACTAGTCACTGAAAAAATCCAATAAAGTCCTAATCCCAGCATCCCCATCTATCCATAATATCTACATGAGGGACCCATAACTATTAGTTGTTGCACCCCTGTATACCCCAACTTTGGATTATATTCATCCACTAAGTCTTTAAAAGAAAGCAAGTCAGTGTCATAACCTTTTTTAGTGTGCATATCCTTGCTTGAATATACCAGTTGTAGATTTTTAATCCAATCTCCACCATGATGAAATATTAAATCAACTAATACCATTGATAATAGGCTGCAGAATAAGAACAAAACAAGTAAGTAGTTAAATACAAGAAGACAACATAAATGCATAGAAAATAGAAAACATAAGAAGTACAACACATAAAAAATACTTCAAAAGCAAAAAACGTAAATAGACAATAGAAAAGGCGTAGAAAATAAAAAAAAGAAGAAGTACAACACATAAAAAAAACTTCAAAAGCAGAAAATCTAAATAAACAATAGAAAAGGCACATATTAAATAGATAAGGTACAAATATAGATGAATAAAGAAACCAACTTTAACGAGGTACAAGCTATAAGAAAGGGGCACACACATTATTGGGAGGAGGGGCCATAAAATAAAGTAGCAAATTAAGAGTCTCACTGTAATAAACAAACTAAGGAACACTACACTATGACACCCGCATAACCATCATTTTCAAAGAAAATGTATGTCAAACAGGGGACCCAACATTTGGCAGCAACCAATAAATCTAAACGAGCTAAAAGAAACACAGAAATTTGACATTTCTATTCTTCAGTTAACTACCAAAAACATACAAATATAAAATTTAACATAAATTGGGACCACTAACCCGAAAACAAGAAGAATTTTTTAAAACTAGATATCAACAATTTCACCGCTAATCCATAATTGACCCCCAGAAACCCATAAAAATTAGCGTATAAAGAAGAAAGACACATGCAAGCATAAACAACAACAAAGACACACACAACGTAAAAGCATTAAATGATCTAGGGACAAGTATGCAAACATATAAATGGAAACCCTAAACAACAAAGCATAAATATGAAAACCCTAGGTTTAGTGGACAACACATATGGAATCCTAAGACAAAAAATCTTCATTTAGATACAAGAAATTAAGAAAAATACCAGAAATCAATAGATTTATGGGGAAAAATGGTACCTTTGAGCGCATTAAGCACTAAACACAAAGGTTTGTGAATTTCTCTCTTGCCTTTTTGGTAAGAATGGTTGAATCTAATGACCATCTTTCTTAATAGAGACGGGTTTTTTCTATATATGTAGTGGGCAATCGGGCAGGGAATTACATGTAGAATCGGGTTGGTATTATTAGGGTCAAGTTTGTGGATAGGGGTTTTAATTTGGCGGGGTAATCTGATATGGCAGCTGAGATGGACATAAAGTTGGAGGGGTCGGCTGCCACATGGGACAGTCGTTAGGGTTAGGGGTAATTTAAAAAGGATTGTTAATGGTAGGGATTAGAATGGACGAAAACTATAACGAGGGTTAGACGTAAACAATAAGTGGTAATAGAGGGGAAATTTTGGACCTTCTCCATAAGAAGTTTATCTGTGACACATGTATCTCATACAACAATATACACAGATATACAGGGCAGAGTTAGACCGTTTAATAGTGCACGTGAACCAATAATCGTTTCTCTAAATTAGGAATTTTATATATATATATATATATATATAAAATTCCTAATTTAGAGAAACGATTATTGGTTCACGTGCACTATTAAACGGTCTAACTCTGCCCTGTATATCTGTGTATATTGTTGTATGAGATACATGTGTCACAGATAAACTTCTTATGGAGAAGGTCCAAAATTTCCCCTCTATTACCACTTATTGTTTACGTCTAACCCTCGTTATAGTTTTCGTCCATTCTAATCCCTACCATTAACAATCCTTTTTAAATTACCCCTAACCCTAACGACTGTCCCATGTGGCAGCCGACCCCTCCAACTTTATGTCCATCTCAGCTGCCATATCAGATTACCCCGCCAAATTAAAACCCCTATCCACAAACTTGACCCTAATAATACCAACCCGATTCTACATGTAATTCCCTGCCCGATTGCCCACTACATATATAGAAAAAACCCGTCTCTATTAAGAAAGATGGTCATTAGATTCAACCATTCTTACCAAAAAGGCAAGAGAGAAATTCACAAACCTTTGTGTTTAGTGCTTAATGCGCTCAAAGGTACCATTTTTCCCCATAAATCTATTGATTTCTGGTATTTTTCTTAATTTCTTGTATCTAAATGAAGATTTTTTGTCTTAGGATTCCATATGTGTTGTCCACTAAACCTAGGGTTTTCATATTTATGCTTTGTTGTTTAGGGTTTCCATTTATATGTTTGCATACTTGTCCCTAGATCATTTAATGCTTTTACGTTGTGTGTGTCTTTGTTGTTGTTTATGCTTGCATGTGTCTTTCTTCTTTATACGCTAATTTTTATGGGTTTCTGGGGGTCAATTATGGATTAGCGGTGAAATTGTTGATATCTAGTTTTAAAAAATTCTTCTTGTTTTCGGGTTAGTGGTCCCAATTTATGTTAAATTTTATATTTGTATGTTTTTGGTAGTTAACTGAAGAATAGAAATGTCAAATTTCTGTGTTTCTTTTAGCTCGTTTAGATTTATTGGTTGCTGCCAAATGTTGGGTCCCCTGTTTGACATACATTTTCTTTGAAAATGATGGTTATGCGGGTGTCATAGTGTAGTGTTCCTTAGTTTGTTTATTACAGTGAGACTCTTAATTTGCTACTTTATTTTATGGCCCCTCCTCCCAATAATGTGTGTGCCCCTTTCTTATAGCTTGTACCTCGTTAAAGTTGGTTTCTTTATTCATCTATATTTGTACCTTATCTATTTAATATGTGCCTTTTCTATTGTTTATTTAGATTTTCTGCTTTTGAAGTTTTTTTTATGTGTTGTACTTCTTCTTTTTTTTATTTTCTACGCCTTTTCTATTGTCTATTTACGTTTTTTGCTTTTGAAGTATTTTTTATGTGTTGTACTTCTTATGTTTTCTATTTTCTATGCATTTATGTTGTCTTCTTGTATTTAACTACTTACTTGTTTTGTTCTTATTCTGCAGCCTATTATCAATGGTATTAGTTGATTTAATATTTCATCATGGTGGAGATTGGATTAAAAATCTACAACTGGTATATTCAAGCAAGGATATGCACACTAAAAAAGGTTATGACACTGACTTGCTTTCTTTTAAAGACTTAGTGGATGAATATAATCCAAAGTTGGGGTATACAGGGGTGCAACAACTAATAGTTATGGGTCCCTCATGTAGATATTATGGATAGATGGGGATGCTGGGATTAGGACTTTATTGGATTTTTTCAGTGACTAGTTTACTGTTATTAACCTCTTTGCGTAGAAGATTGTGAACTTACAATTGATGTACCTAACATAGTTAACCACACTGATTCATACACATCAGAACTTGAAGTTCCCACTGACTGCAATGGTACTGAAAGTGAAGAAAATGAGTTTGATGCTCCAGATGTTTCAGAATATGGTTCTGATGGACTGGAGCAACTTCAAGCACAAAAGAAAAGGTGCATCAATGATAAGTTGACTGACTATAAGGAGTTAGATAAGTCAATATTCAAAGATATACCTGGAGCTAGGAAAGTAATTTACATGTACCGTCTTACAAACGAATATGAATTAAAACAACTTAAAGAGATTCATCAAGGCTCAGGTACATCTGTGAAGATCCCTTCTGTCCCTTTGTTTGTCATATTTCTAAGAATTCTGCAGGAGGTGGGGTTAATTTCAAGACCTTAAAATCAGAGCACAAATGTGAACCTGTATTTGAGAATGTAGAGTTGATGCAAATACAATAGTTGCATACTTCAAAAGAGGATTGCAATATGATCCAAAAGTTAAGGCTAAAAGAAATGAGGTCAAGCTTGGAAGCTGTTTTTAACATCAATATTAGGGAATCTAATTGTAAGAGGGTAGAGAGAATGATCTTGGAGAAACTTGAAGATTGTTTTTTGATGAATAAAATAAGCTTGTGTTTATGCTAATGAACTTAAGTTTAGTAATCCTGGTATTGATGTGATAATTAACTTATCATAGGATGCTCTTGCTGAAGGGAAAAGAAGATTTTTAAGGATGTATATAGGTTTTCAAGGAATGAAGTCTGGATTTAAGAGTGGACTGTGACCTTTTATTAGGCTACACAGAACATTTTTAAGAGGGAAAGCTAAAGGTCAGCTCTTGGTGGTTGTTGCTCAAGATCCATTGTCTTGGGCTATTGTTGATAAAGAAACAAAATTAACTTGGAACTAGTTCCTAAGTCATCTATAGAAGTCACTAGACCTCAAAGTGGGTGAAGACATCACTTTTATACTCCCCCCGTTCCAATTTATGTGAACATGTTGGACTGGGCACAGAGTTTAAGAAAAAATAGAGACTTTTGGAATTTGTGATCCTAAACAAGTCAAAAAAGGCCCTAGATTATTTGTGTGATTATAAAAGCTTCTCATTAAGAGTAGAATTGTAAGTTTAAGCTAAATTGTTTCCACATTTAGAAAGGGGTCATTTTTTTGGAACGGACCAAAAAGGAAATAGGTTCACATAAACTGGAACGGAGGGAGTATCTGATATGCAAAAGGTATGAATAATTTACTAGCTTATTTTGTTGTCAACTAATATTTTAAATATGTAGCTACTAGAGTTTTATCTTTCTGCAGGGGTTGATTAGCTCAATCTAAATTGTTCTCCCTAAGGAACACTTTAGGTTCTGTGTAAGGCATATAGAGGAACATTGGTGCAGGAGATGGAGTTCTAGTCAGTACAGGAAATTTCTTTGGTAGGCTGCATGGAGTACATAGGAGAAGGACTTCCAAGATCATATAAAGAGTATGGGGAAGGTTGATGATAATGGTAAGCAAGTTGTTGAGGATTTGTTACGGTATCCACCCAAATGTTGGAGTAGGTCTTTCTTTGATACTGTTTGTAAAAACCAGTCATTCAATTCATGGATCTTGGAAGCCAGACACAAGCCAATTATCAAGATGCTTGAGGATATTAGAATCAAGGTCATGAACATGCTTAATGAACATGAAGCTGATGTGAGGACATGGACAAATGAATACAATCCCAAAACTATGGACTTGTACCACCAATTCATGAGGATTGCATGAAATGTCATGGTAATGGAAATGCTGACCATGGTTATGAGGTGATTAAAAGTAATGACAGACACATTTGAATCTGGTTTCAAAGAAATGTACTTGCAAGGCATGGGATCTTTGTGGAATTCCATGTCCTCATGCAATCTATGCTTTAATGTACAAGAAAATTGACCCTCTAAGCCAGATTAATTGGTACCTTAGCAAAGAGGCTTATCTCCTAACTTATTCACACAAGTTACAACCAGTGAGATGAGAAAAATTCTGGAAAATAGACCCCTCACAATACATGGATCCACCTCATTTTGTAAATATGGTTGCGAGGCCAAAGGTTAAGAGAAAGAGAGAAAAAAAATGATGCAACTAATAGGCAAGGGGAATGGTCTCAATCCAGGAAAGACAGGGTTATGACATGTAGCACTTGTGGTGAACCTGGACACATTGCAAGGGGATGTGACAAGGTAATCAATTGCTTTACATTACTGTTTTCAATTTAATATTTTTGCTTTCATCATCTAACAATAACCTTATTTTTTACTAATAGAAATCTAAAGGAAAGCAATCCATTAGAGGAAGATAAAAAGGAATGCAGAAGAAAATACAAAGAACTGTACTGGATGAAGCCATTGATGATGATCAACCCAGATCCCCAACGACTGAAAATATGCCAAATGAAGATGATTATATGCACCCCAGCCTACCCAGATAAGTCAATCCAAAAACTTCAAGTTTATGCCAACCCCTTCAGTGCCAAGGCATGAAGCAAGCAATAGTGGTTTTCCAAATTTCGACCACCCTGACTTTGATGATGAACCTGACATATATGTAAGGCCAAGGAGTATATCAAAGGCAAAGACTAAACTCCAAATGAGGCAACGACAATGAAAAATAGTTAGAACAAGGGAAATTGGGTTTGTTGGTGATGCTAGTGGTATGAGTGAGCCATCAAAACTTCCATACTTGGCAAAAAAACTGACTTGTAGGGTAAATCTGTTATAACTCGTAATCATCTTAATAGACAAAAACTAGCCAAGTTTCAAGCAAGAAGGGGTAATATTCTTAACTCTGATGGGATTTGAATGATAACGTGGACAATTAGTGGACTTTATTCAGGATGTATGTTTTTGGTGTTTGAAGAGGTGATGTAACTATTGCTTCTATGACAGTAAACTTAAGTGGGGAAAGTTGGAAATTTGAAGGTTTGGAAAGTTTATAAGTTTGACCGAGAGTTGACTTTGATGATATCGGGTTCAGATTGTTGTTCTGGGAATTTGAATAGCTTCATTATGTCATTTGGAACTTGTGTGCAAAAATTTGAGCTCATTCTGGATTGATTGATAAGTTTCGGCACGAGTTTTGGAAGTTGAAAGATTCAAAGTTCATTAAGTTTGATTTGAGGTGTGATTTGTGGTTTTGATGTTAATATGTGTGATTTCAGGCCTTGAGTAGGTCTGTGTTATGTTTAGGGACTTGTTGGTATATTCAGACAGGGTCCTGAGTGGCTCGGAAGAGTTTCGGCTGAGGTTCAGATCGTTTCAGATTATATTGGCAAAGGATGGTTTAGCAGTTCTGGTACGACCGCACCTGCAATGGGTTTGGTCCTTTGTGCGTGACTGCAGAAGTGAAGGGAGCATTGCAGAAGCAATTTTGGATGGACTATTGTTGGGTCGCATGTGCAGAGGATGGTCGGGGGTGAGATGGTTGGAAAAGGGAGCAGGAGGTCGCAAATGCGGTGCATTTTGCGTAGAAGCACGATCACAAAAGCGGGGAGAAGGATCGCAGAAGTGATGGGTCCTGGGTTCTGAGATTTTCATAGAAGCAAATTTATACCACAGAAGCGGAGGTCGCAGATGCGACGAACTGATTGCATATGCGATCAAGCTTGGGAAGAAGATATATTTCGAGATTTTGGTCATTTTTTTCACATTTTTGCATTTCAGAGCTAAGCTTGGCGTTGGGAGAGAAATTTCACCACGTGAATTGGGGTAAGAATTCTTGGCTCGCTTGTGATTATATTTCATGAATTAATATTCGTTTTCGGCGTATGATTATTGATTTTAAAGAGAGAATTTGGAGTTCTTGTCTAAAGTTTCATAAAGTAAATATTTGAGTTTTGAACATTGATTTGGAGCCGGATTTGAGTGAAACTAGTATGGTTGGACTCGTAA
>ML417907.1:51980-66157 GCA_005239525.1 Nicotiana knightiana | reverse complement strand
TATATATATATATATATATATATATATATATATATATATATATATATATATATATATATCGTAGATATGTCCACACTTTCAGAAATTGAACTCACTTGCTTAAGTGTGTTGGACAATGATCCCCTCCTTTGGCATAAGGACTTGGACATGCAAGTCTGAGTCAACTCAAAAAATTAGTCTCCAAGGACTTGGTGATAGAACTGCCTAACATTAAATTCAAGGAAGACAAATTTTGTGAGGCTTGTGCAAGGGGGAAGCAGGTAAGATCCTCTTTTAAATGCAAGAAAGTGGTAAGTACCACCAGAACGATGGAACTGGTCTATATGGATCTATGTGATCCAATGAGAATGTTAAGCAGAGGTGGTAAAAGATATGTGATGGTGCTTGTTGATGATTACTCTAGGTTTACTTGGACATTGTTTTTAACATGTAAAGATGAAGCATTTGACATGTTCACTTCTTTTGTTAGAAAAATTCAGAAACAACTAGGTAATCAACTTGCATCAATTAGGTCTGATCATGGCACTGAATTTCAAAATGCCAAATTTGATGAAGTTTGTGACGAGCATGGCATATATCATAATTTTTCTGCTCCTAGGACTCCACAACAAAATGTAGTAGTTGAAAGAAAGAATAGGACACTTGAAGATATGGCTAGGAATTTTCTTCTTTCTAGTAAACTGCCCCATAGCTTCTGGGCAGAAGCTGTAAATATTGCATGTTACATCATAAATAGGTGCATGACTAGACCTCTTATAGAGAAGACTCCCTATGAGTTACTTAAAGGGAGAAAACCAAATATATCTCATCTTATGGCATTTGGATGCAAGTTCTTTGTGCACAACAATGGTAAAGACTCCCTACGCAAGTTTGATCCCAGAAGTGATGAGGGAGTATTCTTGGGATATTCTTCACATAGTAAAGCTTGTAAGGTCTATAACAAATGAACTATGTGTGTTGAAGAAAGTGTTCATGTGGTTTTATGAAAATAACATTCTTTCTGAGAGACAGGAACATGATGATGAAGCAATTGGGTTGGTAAGAAACATAAATGAAACCACAGCCAAGACTGAAGTTGCACTGGATGAAGGAACATGTGATGGAACAGGTTCATCTACCCAGAGCAACATGACAGGGGGAATAGAACAAAGAGGAAATTATCCTCAAACCTCAATGGAATATGTCCTTGAACTTGTTCCACAGCAACAAAACACTGAAGAAACATCAAGGGGAAACCAGTTGGTTGTGATACCTTACAAATATCAAAGTTCCCATCCAATTGAGAACATCATTACTGATCCAACCTGTGGAATCAAAATCAGATCTTCATTAAAGAATATTTGTTCTTTTGATGCTTTCTTATCTCTTATTGAACCTAAAAATGTTGTTGAGGCTTTGCAGGATGCAGACTGGATAAATGCAATGCAAGATGAACTCAACCAATTTGAAAGGAGTCAAATTTGGCATCTGGTACAAGGACCCTTGGACAGATCACTAATTGGAACAAAGTGGGTCTTTATAAACAAACTTGATGAAGATGGAACAGTTACAAGGAACAAGGCAAGATTGGTGGTTCAAGGATATAGTCAGGAGGAAGGCATAGACTATGATGAAACTTTTGCTCCATTTTCAAGACTGGAAGCAATAAGACTCTTCATAGCCTTTGCTTCTTACATGGAATTCACCCTTCACCAGATGGATGTCTAGAGTGCCTTCCTCAATGGATATCTAAAGGAAGAAGTAAGCAACCTCCGGGGTTTGAAAACAAGGAAAAATCAGATCATATGTACAAACTTGACAAAGCACTTTATGGACTCAAGTAGGCTGCAAGAGCATGGTATGAAAGATTATTAAAATTTTTGCTTGAGCATGACTACAAGATAGGTAAAATTGACAATACTTTATTCTTGAAAGAAAAAGGTAAAGATCTTTTGGTAGTTCATATATATGTTGATGATATAATCTTTGGAGCAACTACTGATAAGCTAAGTAAAGAATTTGTTAAACTAATGGGGAGTGAATTTGAAATAAGCATGATGGGTGAGCTTAATTTCTTTTTAGGCTTAGTTCTTAAACAAAATTCAAATGGAATTATGATCCATCGGCAGAAGTATGTAAAAGAGTTGCTTAAAAGGTTTAAAATGGAAGATTCCAAAGAAATTGACACTCTTATTGCAACAACTACAAATTTGGATATAGATGAACCTGGTTCATCTGTCGATCAGAAGTTGTATAGGGGAATGGTTGGCTTGTTGTTGTATCTCACTTGTATACCTGACATTGTTTTTAGTGTAGGCCTTTGTGTAAGATTTCAGGAAAATCCAAAGCAGTCTCACTTGACTGATGTCAAGAGAATTTTGAGATATCTAAAAGGCACCACTGATCTTTGTCTTTGGTATCCAAAAGGTAGTAATTTAATCTTGTGGGATATGATAATGCTGATTATGCAGGGTTTCTTGTGGATAAAAGATCACCTCGGGTATGGCACACTTTCTTGGCTCATGTCTTGTGTCTTGGGCCACCAAAAAGCAAAATTTAGTGGTCTTATCTACTGCTGAAGTTGAGTATGTTGTTGTTGCCTCATGTTGTGCTCCATTGTTGTGGATCAAACAACAATTTATGGACTTTGGAATTGATGTTGGTTGTATCCCCATTTTTTGTGATAACACCAATGCAATCAGTATGACCAAGAATAATTTTCATCACAAGAGAACTAAGCACATAGATGTTAGGCATCACTTTTTGAAGGATAACTATGAAAAGGGATTGATCACTGTGAAATTTTGTGCTACTGACAAGCAAATAGCCGACATCTTCACAAAAGCTCTAAGTAGAGATCACTTTGAAAGGAACAAGTTAGAATTAGGGATGATTAAGATCACCTAAAATGACCAGTTCAGAATTCACAATGAAAAAAAATTGGTCAGAAAATCTAAAAATTGTGTATATAAATAGATTAATTTTTCCTTAGTCTCATACTGTAAATAGTATACTCTTGTGCCATGTTTAAAATGACTCATTAATCTCTAATGATAGTTTCTCTATTTTGGCAAATTTAGACATGCATAAGAGGATTCTCAGTGAAGAACCTGGTTCATCAATGCTGGTTCATCTAGATAACACGGTATATTTTCTACACTCTGCATAATTTGAAACAATAATATTTGAATCATGAACAGAGTCCTACTTAAGTCAAAATTTCTCTTAAACTTATCCAATTGAACCAGTTCCATTCAAAAGAATGCTAAACAAATTAAATCACCTAGATTCTCGTGAAGACTCCACCGTCTATTCAAAACTGACATTTCAGTTTGATTAGACTTCTAAAAGACTGATGAGCCTGTCGTACCCATTTATTACCCCCTCCCTTTAAATTGATCATCAACATCTCTGACTTCTCTTCATAATTCTCAAACCGTCAAAAATTCTTTCGATCTTCTCTCATCTTCCAAATTTCAATCTACCTCTCTTCTTTCTTCCAGAACTAGGCACAAAATGAATAACCCTTCTGATAACCCTGGTACACCCCCACCATGCTCCTCATCTTCAACCTCTCCTCAACCTAAGAAAAGACGAGTAAAGATGTTTGCTCGCAAGACTGTGGCTGGAAGTGTGTTATCAAAGAAATTAAATGCACAACTAAAAGCTAGTCAAACCCAAGAACCCCAAAACTCTGATGACTCCTTCAAGTCTGCCATTGAGGGGGAAGAAACTGGGTCTTGTGATAATGAACAGGTAACCTCTAGTCCAAATACTACTATTGAGGTCATTTATGAGTTGGCTGAAAATCTGGAGAATAGGTTTATTTTGCTTGGATCTATGGTGGATTTAGAAACGTCTGAGTCCAGAAGGAGAGGTGGTAGAAATAAAAAGGAAAAAGAAAAAGAGAGTGAGGGTGTTTGAAGTGAGAAAAGGGGAATGGGAAAAGAGTGGTTGATTCTTCACCCACTTCTCATACAGGTATAATGGCTATTTGTGGAGCAGAATCAGATAAACTGGAGGAAAATATCAAGAAAATAGGGGGGAAGTGGGGACGGAGAAGTCGCTGAAGGGATAGTCAAACTTGGGAAAAATACAGATGAACCTGGTTCATCAGTTGAAGAAACCCTCACAGGCCTATTGAAGAAAGTAGGTGATAGCTACAACCCCAAGAGAAGAGAAATTCCAGGGCTAAGATGCCTGGCACTGCTATGCCTAACAAGAAAAGGAAGGTTGCCCCTTCTGACACTACGGAAATTCCTCCCACAAGAGGAAGAGCCACAAGAAGTCAGCTAAAGCAAAATGAGGAAGAGCTGCAACTAGCCTTAAAAGAAAGAGAAAAGAACAAAGGAAAGATGAAGATGGGAGAGCATGTTGATGTGGATGAGACGGACCTGGTCCATCAAGATGAAGTTGTGATTGCTGAAGTGGAGGTTCAAACACCCAAGCCCAAGAAAGCCAAGACTTCCTCTAAGAAGTCTACTTCTATGTCAAAGTCTATTGAACCATCCACCCTGGAAAAAAAGGACCAGGTCTGCAGTGAAAACCAAACAAGTAAAAATTGATGAAGAAAAGGAATGAAGTGGAGAAGAGGAAGATGAATCAGACAGTGAAAAGGACAAGCTGGCCATGTTTGGCAAAAGAACTATTATGAAGGTTAGATTCCTCATGGATTTGGAGGAGGAAGGGATGGTGTTGCTGCTGGAAAAATTAGAAGTGCAAGGCTAGAAAGACATGGTCCTTCAGATGGATGGCAGGTTGTGAAGGGGTGAAATTATTGAGTTTATGGTTAATGCTGAAGTGAAGGATGGAAGGGTTACCAGCCTGGTGAAAGGGGTGAAAATTTCCTTTGATGAAAAGGAGCTGGGTGAAGTTCTAGGCGTACCTGCTGAGGGGTACAATGACTACACAAAGCTGAAATGGCTAAGCCTAGAAAACCTTCCTACTGCCCTTTCCATCACCAGAAACTTCAGTGACAATGAGGAAGAAAGTGAGCCCAGGTTTATGTACAAAATTTATATGAAGCCACAAAAGTGATATGAAGCCACCCCCACAAGGTGCTATTCAAATTAATCAACAAGTGTGTTCTGCCTAGGCAGGAAAGAGGCACATTGCCAACTTCATGGACTTGGTTTTTATGGAATGCCTGGATAGTGGGAGGAAGATCAACTGGCCTGGATTTATAATCCAACTCATTGATTGGGTTATCAATGGCTCCAAAGCTCATTTCATTCCCTACGGCTTCATTCTCACAGTTGTGCTTGTGCATTATAAGGTGTCACTGAAGAAGTGAGAGATGGCTACAAGCAAAGATCACTTATGTGCTAACACTTTAATTGCTTGTGATTATAAGGTCCATGCCACTCCCAATGAACCTAGTTCATCCAAAAAGGCACCAGTCAATAGCAAGGTCAGAGCCTTGATGCAGGAGAATGGGGAAAAGGATGCTGAGAGAGCAAGGCTAAAGACACGGCTGGCTGAGGTATAGTTTGAGAGAGATGCTCTCAGAATTGAGCTTGCAAGGAAAAAAGAGAAGAATAATGGAATTTTTCAAGAGATGCTAAAACTTCTCCAAGCCAAAAACCAAGCCCCCAGTTCTTCCAAGCCTTAAACTCCTAGCCCAGTGCAGACCTTTCAGTGACCCAGTTTGAGATGTTTTTTATTTTCTCATGTTTTCAGTATTTTTATTTCTTTTTGTGGTTTGTGGAAGAATCATATCAACTGACAATAATATTCGTTGGGTTTTTTCTCTAAATGTATGTTACTATTTCTTTGATAGTTTAAATTCTTAGCTTGATTATTGATGATTAATCCATGAATGCATTTGAAATAGCCCCAGTGGCCATGAGTAAGTTTTAAAATTTGGGAATCACACATTTTCTTATGCAACTTTTCGATGAGGCTAGAAGAGGGGAAAAGGTTGTTCTTTCTACTTTGAACAGTGATGTTTATAACCTAATGAACCTGGTCTTTGATGATAGGTGATAAAAAAGAAAAATGTTTCTAACATTGTGCTGATGTTGAGCTAAGTGGAAATAGGGCCTAATATTATGAAAAGCACAGAGTTTGTCATCATCAAAAAGGGGGAATTCATTGGCTCAAGTGAAGGATAGTTTTGAATATTGACAAAGGAACTTAGGCATGAACCAGGTCCATCTCTTATGTACATAAACACTGGCAGACTTGAGCATGTGTGATGCACGTGAAGGAGATAAACTTAATTTGTCATAATTGATATCTCCTGATAGAAAATGTTGCATAATTGATAAGGACAAGGACTCCTTACTCAAAGAGAACATTATCCAAGATAATAAAGGAGTTAGGAGTTGAGATCAACTAGAACTTTTCCACCAATTAAGAGTAGCATAGAACTCTAGTTATTTCTTCATCTACGAACTCTATATATTGGAGGATGTTCTCATTTTACAGGAACGCACAAACGCAGAAGTTAAACATGAATTGAGAGCAAAATAGCAAGGTATTTTGCAAGCAATTCGTGTGTGATTCAAGTGTGCAAACCTGAAGCTACATGAACCAAATAGAATAACCATTTCCAAGTGTCTATATTTTTATTCTAGTTCAATTGTAGTAAATGTTTTCATATTGTACCTTTAAGCTTTATCTATAGGAACTTGTAATAGGTACTCAAAGTATTCAACTTAGAGTTAACTTGAAGTTATCGCAACAGTTAGAGGTTGTTCGCTACAAGGGATTAGAGTTAGTCCTAGGTTTACAAAAGTATTTTTGTAAATGTAGTTTTATTCTCAGTGATTTAGTGAAGAGTTTGGGAAAATCCTACTGGGAAGTAGGTTGTGATTTTTTCACCTTTTGAGCCAGGTGTTTTTCACGTAAAATACTTGTGTTCTTTACTTTCTGCGTTTACTATTTCAACAATAGTAGGTTAAGGAACACTTAGAAGAACCAGGTCCTTTCATAATCAGTGTAAGCAAAAAATTGGTCACCACACAAATCAACCCCCCCCCCCTTGTGTGGTATTGAAGTATAAAATATCAGAAGATATGTACCAAAAGAAGAATAAGGTTAAATTCTTGGGGCTTGTCATTCTTCGACATATGGTGGTCATCATGGTGGAGAAAGAACGATGGCCAAAGTGCTTAGTTGTGGTTTCTATTGGCCTACTCTTTACAAAGATTCTAGTATGTTAGTGAAAAGATGTGATGAATATCAACGGGCCGGTGGAATCTCTAATAAAAATGAAATGCCTCTCACAACCATTTTGGAGATTGATATTTTCGATGTGTGGGGTATTGACTTCATGAGCCCTTTTGTGAGTTCTTGTGGAAACACCTACATCTTGGTCGTGGTGGATTATGTGTCCAAATGGGTTGGCTATTTCTTTACCCAATAATAAGGCAAGAAGTGTGGTGGCTTTCTAGAAGAAGAATATTTTCACAAGGTTTGGTAATCCATGTGCAATTATAAGCAGCAATGGAGGGTCACATTTTTGCAGCAAAGCTTTTGACACTTTACTTGGCAAGTATGGTGTTACTCACAAAGTCACTACTCCCTATCACCCACAAGCTAGTGGGCAAGTGGAAGTCTCCAACCGGGAGATAAAGAGTATCTTGTCCAAAATAGTGAATTCTAATCGGAGGAATTGGTCCAAGAAGCTAGATGATGCATTATGGGCTTATCGGACGGCTAACAAAACACCTATCGGAATGTTGCCATACCGGTTGGTGTTCAGAAAAGCTTGTCATATTTTAGTGGAACTAGAGCACAAGGCAATGTGGGCTCTAAAGATGTTGAATCTTGATTGTGATGTAGCCGGTAACTTGAGGGTTGCATATTTGAATAAATTGGATGAATTCTGGTACCATGCTTATGCGAGTTCGTCCTTGTACAAAGAAAAGATGAAATATCTTCATGACAGATTTATTTGGAACAAAGAGTTCAAGATGGGAGATCTTGTATTGTTGATTAACTCAAGGTTAAGGATGCTTCCCGGAAGCTATAATTCAAGTGGAGTGGTCCTTTTGAAATTGTGGGTGTGACACCTTTTGGTGCATTAAACTTGAAAAACAAAAACAATAAAGTATTTTAAGTCAATTGTCACGGGTGAAGCACTACTTGGGCAAGTTTGGAGATAGCCACGTGGTGGCGGTCCTTCACTTCATTTGAGGGTTTTCTGCATCGTGCCGTGATATTAAATCAGGCGCTTCTTAGGAGGACACCTATTTTTCTTTTCCTTTTTATTTTGTAATTAGGTGTTATTTGTGTTCTAACGTGATTTGAAGTGTACTACAGGGATGAGTGTGACTTACAGGAATTGAAAATATGGCTAAGTGTTCAAAAGGGTGTGTACCGCACTTTATTTGTGCGGACTGCACATTTTTATGTTCCATAGCAGATGAGCATTGCGTCCGCACATTTCTCTTGCGGACCGCACATTTGAAACATCAAAAATACCAACTCTCTGAAGTTTAATCTTGTCTGTGCGGAGGTCGATCTGCGACCGCACATAAAATCTGCGGTCGCGCCTGAAAATGTGTGGACCGCAGATTAGGTTCTAAGAATATTCACCCAGGTTAAAGAGTGAGGACAACACACGGAAATGTGCGGCCGCACTCATCTCTAATCTCTCAAATCTAATGTTATAAATAGAATATTAGGGCTCATTTTACCCTTTTCCCACTTTGAAAAAAACATTGTTGCCCTGCTAAGTTTCTTGGAGATTTCAACTGTCCACACACACAGCCACTTAGTTTAATCACTCAGTGCAGTCACTCTATCTGGTATGCTTCAATTTCATGTTAATTTTTGTGGTAGTTTAATTTGTAGATTTTTTTAGTTCTTTTTAGGCCATATGTTATTAGAGTTCCATTGTGTGTCCATGTGGGGTAGATCTGAACTGGGTAAACTTGATACATGCTCTACTGGGATTGGGTTAGAGAGATTTCATGTTTTTACAATGTTACCATGCCTATTTATGCAAGATATTGAAAAAAAATCTTAGAATAAAAAGTTGCATGCTCGTAATTGTTTGAATTTGCAGTCGCACTTGAATTGTGCGGTCCGCAGATTCTGATACTTTGAATCTTAAGTGAGGTATGAATCTGATGCCGGGGGTCAAATTTTTTAGACCGCAAATTTCCTCTTGCGGCTGCAGATTAGGCCCTTCTTTTTCATCAGAGAGCCTTCACTTTTGAGACTCCAAAATGAGGCCGCAAATCAAATTATACGGACAATAGATTTCCTCTTCTGGTCGCAGATTGACCATTTATATGTCATCAGAGAGTTCAAAATTTTGGGACTCAGAAGTGCGGCCATAATCTTGAATGTGTGGACCGCACTTTCCTTCTGCAGTCGCACAACAGAAATATGCAGACCATGTGTTCCCATCTACGTCCGCAGGTCAAATTGTGCAGGCCACAGATCCCTTATCTTGAAGGTATGAATCAACTTCATAACTCCACTGTATAAAATTGCATCTCCCTTACCTATATGTCTCCCGTATGTGTTTGAACAATGAATTGCAACAAGCAATCTCCTATGCTTGATATAGACAATGGTTCGATCAAGAGTTTGAGGCGACACTTCGAAGGGACGAGGTGAATCTTCCCGGGTCGAGGTAAAAGTCCCTTTCCCCTTTTATCCAGCCCAAGACAATCAGAAAGAAAACAATAACCGACAGGAGAGAGGTGCATACCTCACTGAGTCTAGATCCTATGTCCCGTCTAGGGAGGTGTCCGAGGGCAACTCAACCTCTGTTCAGGAGGAGAAGACAGCCACACAGTTGAGGTTGCAGGGAAGATACCAGCTCAGGGTCGAGTCGTCTTCATCTCACGGCACCTCCGAGGGATCAGGGAGTGCTAGTCAGGCTTCTAAGACATCAGTTATACCGGTCCCTGAGACACAGGTTACACATGACATCTCCGATGATGGTAGAGGAAGAGATGCTATAGCTACAGGGATTGAGATATCAAAGAAGAAAGAGGTTTGGGAGGATCATTTTGTCATCTTGGCTTCCTTCACCAATTTTCGTATGTGGTGGCCAGTGAGGTCGCTAACTCTAGAGCGACAGTTTTTGTTGAAGGATTTGGTGAAATAAAACCCAGCTATATTGAGACAGTTCAGCGCACGAAAGGGTGGATGTGGTTTACTGAGAGAGTGTAGGATGTAAAATAATAACTCATCCGAGAATTTTATGTCAATATTACTCACATCAAGAAAGGGACAAAGGTGACCAAAGTACGCAACCTTAAGGTGAGGTTTGATCAGCATACGTAAAATGCGTATTTGGGCTTTGAGGATGTTGAACCGAAGAACTATCTGGAGAAGTGCGTACTGAAGGAGGAAGTCCCACCTTGGTTGGCTGAGATTCTAGCACCACTAGGGCCACCACCATCATGGATTACCACTAGGGTTCCTATTCATCGGAGTACTTTGAGTTTTGAGGCTAAAAGGTGGCAGACCTTTGTTTGTAGCAGGTTGGATCCATTCCAGAATGAGACTCACCTTCCTATACCTCGGGCAGTTCTTGTGGCTTCCATCATATCCGGTAACCAATCAATGTGGGTGCAGTGATGTCGGCAAAACTGTTAGTGATTGCACGGGCTCAGCCTACCCTTATCCCAGCACTATCACAGAGTACGTTACCGATGAAAGGTAGATCCGAGAGATTTTGACACCAAGGTAAAGTTGAAGAAGCCATTCGGCTGGTATACTCTGATGGATGAAAGCAACCAAAAGAAGAAAGTCCAGCCTTCTACCACCACAGGTTAGTCTGATGAGCCAACAGTGGTAGCTTCTGAGGCAATTGATCTTCCATCCACCTTTGCTGATCTTTCTACCAGTGCCATTGTTATGCCTCCACCATCATCTTCAGCTCCCACCACAACCCCTAGAGTTGCTCTAAAGCCAGTGCTCATGCCCACAGTTCCCCTATCTGCTTTGCGAGTCTCCCAGACATTGGCGAGTCTCAACAACTAGATGCAGACAACTACTTCTAAGTTGTTACTTGTCTACTACTATTGCAGCGCAATCCACTTCTCAAGAACCACAAGCCCCTTAAAACATTGATGAGACACTGAAAAAGATTTTAGAGAACTAGAAGATGATCATGGACACATTGGTACAGCACGGGTAAGTGATTGAGGAGCTAGGAAAGGAAGTAAAGAAGATGAGGAAGTCCAAGGTCAGCAAGAAATTAGTGGACAAGATTCGGCGGAAGGTGACTAGACCTTCTACAGCTGAAGATCTTCCTTTTGATATGCTACTTGACGCGCACCAGTCTGCTCCAGATCCTTCGACACCATCTGCACCAGTAGCACCAGCTGGCCAGTCTCACGGGCCAGACCTTGCTGCCGACACTGCTGAGGCAGTGCGTGCGATGTTCGACAACCCAGCCATGCCTAGATTTGATGATGATGAGATTCAGTTAGCTGACACTGAGGGAGATGACATTGTCGGGGACACTGAGATATCCAAGAATCCATAGGGATTTTTCTTCACCCTTTTCTCTTTTCCTATTATTTTGCTAAGCATTAGGGACAATGCTTACTTTTATTCGGGAGTAGGGGGAGGGGGGAAGGAACTTATTTGACACATTGATACACTTTGATACATTTGGTTTGTAATAATTTTCACTCACTATTGAATGCGGATTGGACGTGGATCAATTTTCGGCGTCGTTGCCGGGGAGTTAAAACAGTCTTAGCTATATATTTAGGTTTTTTTTTTTTGGAATAGCTTCTTTTTATTCCGTGTTACTAACTAGTGTGAGAAATCTTAGGTACAACCATGGAAAAATCCGATAAGAACAATGAGAATGATCATCCCTTTAAAATCGAACTCATCCGGTTTATGAGGGAAATAAACACTCTAATGGATCAAATTTCGGGTGCACCGCCAGTATTGAAATTATCGGATTCAAAGAAATACATCCAGTTGTTGTTCAAACCAAGTACATCACCAGAGTTGATCCCGAAGCAGTTCAAGATGCCAGACGTGCCAAAATATGATGGGACTTTGAATCCTTAAGAGTACATCACCACCTATACACTAGCGGTGAAGGGGAACGAGTTAGCTTCGCACGAGATTGAGTTAGTCTTACTGAAGAAATTCGGGGAGACCCTCACGCAAGGGGACCTGAAATGGTATTCTATTTTATCCTAGCACTCAATAGATTCCTTTGAGATGCTCACAAATTCTTTTATCAAGACCCATACCGGGGCCATGAAGATACAGGACCGAAAGGCTGACATATTCAGGATTTCACAAGGAGAGTCTGAATTGATGCGGGAGTTCATGACCATATTCCAGAAAGAAAGGATGCTTCTACTGGTCATACTAGATGAATGGGGAGCTGAAGCATTTACTGAATGGTTGAATGCGAGAAGTTCCCACGCTTCCTAAAAACTGATAGAAAGTATGGTCGAGTTCCAGGTAACAACATAGGCGGATATTCACAACCGGTACGTGATGTGTGGCTAGAATTCATGGTTTAACATGTTATGTGCCTTGCCTTTTATGTGTGTTAATGATAAAAATACACTTCGTATGTGCCTAATGGAGTCTAATTCATGTGTAGGCAAATTGGAGATGGAAGCCGAGCTAAATGGATGCATAAACGATGAAAATACGCGCAAGAGGCGAAGAGGAGCGCATCGGGCTATAGCCGGGCGTTTGGTCCGTAAAGCCTGGTCATACCAGGCTATAGCTAGGAGTTTGGGCTATAAAGCCTGGTAGGACCAGGCCTTAGAGCCATAACGCCAGGCCTGACCTGGCTTTATCCAGGCGTTTGGGCCATAAAGCCAGGTCCCTGGTCTGGTCCAATCCGAGTTTTGAAGATTTTAAGTGTTTCCTGGTTTGAATAGAAGTCTCCTACACGTTTAGGGTTTGTCCCAGACATATTAATAGACCCAAAAACACAACTTTTAGGAGAGATGCCATTAGAGACAAGAGACGCCTGTGGAATACGACTCAGAGAAGCAAAACATTGATTTTTACAGCTTTTATTCATTACTTTGTAGTTTAATTATGCAAGTTATTTTGGGTTTGATTCTTATGATCATGAGTAGATAATTTCTTTAATCTAGGGTTTTGGTGGAACCCGTTGGGGATGAACTTATTTTGATATTAATATAGTTTTGATTGGTTGATTAATCTCTATTTGTTCAACTACGTTCTTGTTGTAGTTGATTGAAGGGCCCTCAATTAGCTGTTCCTATTTATTATGTATCTACTTGAGAGAGAGTGCATATTTAGGTAGTTGTTTGAACAACATCACTCCCAGAGTATAGACGAAAGTCATAACCGAGGGTTTAGAGGTTGGATTAGAGATAACGATACCTCGGGTGCAATCTAAAGTGAACTGTAATGCAATCTAGCTAGCGTAACTTGAGAGAGTGCGTCTAGTAAATTATCATAATTACTTGAGAGAGATTTATGGTAGATAGAGTGTTCATGATTGATAGAGACAACTAATCAAACTATAGGAAGTATCCGAGAAGGAAGTTCACTGACGAGGGAAACTATAACCTTAGACCTTTATTACAATTGTTTACACCTTATTGTAGTTAATCTTTAGTTTTAATATTTTCATTCAGTTGTAGTAGTTTAAACAACACCAAGTGAAAGTTTAGTATTCTGACGGCTTGGTTGATACGTTAACTCCCTGTGGGATCGACTCTGAGCGTAATACCCCGGATTATATTTGCAGCGCCCGTTTAGTCTTTCTATAAAACATAGTTGAGCGTGATCAAATTTTGGTGCCATTGCCGGGGAGTTAACGGTATTATCAAGTGTAGTTGTAGGTGTACATATTGCTAGGTTTCAGATTTGATTTTTTTAGTATTTGATTTTTATTTTCTTTATTGTAGTTGTATTTTTTAATTTGAAAAACATGGCATCATGGAATTATGATAGTTTGGATGTTGGTAATTCTACTTTTGATCCTCGTTATGCATATTATGGAGGAAGCCACCCAGGGCAAAATTATTAAAATATTCCCGAGGGCGAGTTATGTGCTCCAACTCAATCTTATGTGTGGAATCTATGTGACATGTGTGGTGGTCAAGATAGTCACTTTCATGGTTGAGCTTATAATTCTTATCTTCCCCCAACCCCTTACTTTGATGGTTCTTCTTTTTCTTGTGAATTTAATAGAAACAAAGAACCCAGTGATGATGACTTGAAAAGTCTCGAGGATATGATGAAATGCATTCTGGAACAAC
>ML417907.1:47132-50997 GCA_005239525.1 Nicotiana knightiana | reverse complement strand
GACAATGCACAATTTTAAGTGTGGGGTGAAGAGATTGTCTGGTGACTTTCTATGCTATTTTAGTAATGTTAGATTAATGGAATAATTTATTTTTTTTCCAAAAATAAAAATAAAAGTAAAAATTGGGCTTTTCCCGACGATGGATCTATTAGACAGTTCTCTTGAGGGAAGTAAATCTAAAGAAAATATCAAAAAGATTTTTTGTTTTAGGTAGTGTAGTTTCCCCCTTAGTTTTTCTTTGGACCGCGGTTCTTTTCCAAGGGTTTTTAATTGAACCGGGTGTAGGTAGTGTTTAATTTTTAGTAGTAATAACCACATGGTTGAGGGATTAATTGTAGCAATATCTCGGAACGTTNAAAGTCATAACCGAGGGTTTAGAGGTTGGATTAGAGATAACGATACCTCGGGTGCAATCTAAAGTGAACTGTAATGCAATCTAGCTAGCGTAACTTGAGAGAGTGCGTCTAGTAAATTATCATAATTACTTGAGAGAGATTTATGGTAGATAGAGTGTTCATGATTGATAGAGACAACTAATCAAACTATAGGAAGTATCCGAGAAGGAAGTTCACCGACGGGGGAAACCATAACCTTAAACCTTTATTACCATTGTTTACACCTTATTGTAGTTAATCTTTAGTTTTAATATTTTCATTCAGTTATAGTAGTTTAAACAACACCAAGTGAAAGTTTAGTATTCTAACGGCTTGGTTGATACGTTAACTCCCTGTGGGATCGACTCTGGGCGTAATACCCCGGATTATATTTGCAGCGCCCGTTTAGTCTTTCTATAAGACATAGTTGAGCGTGATCAGTACGAGTCGAAGATAAGAATTAAGGATGACCAACTCGATTTCCCAGCATCAACGGTCGGGCCCGGGAGAATAATAAGGAGAAATCTAAGGATGATTTCGACACAGATCGACGGTCTTCTAAAGGTCGGTTTTTTCCCTATGAAAGGGCTGAAGGACACGGTAGAGGTTTTCGGTTGGCGGATAGATTCACTACCGATAAGAGAGATGATCATGGTCGGAATAACAGATCATTGCATGACAAGGAGATATAGGGTTCCCGAGACTCCTCCTAACCCAGGCTATTCGAATACCACTTCAATGTCAGCATATTGGAACTAGTGTCAACTATAAGGAACATTAAGGAATCACCCCAAAGCCAATAAGATTCGATCCCAGTCAGAAGGATCCTAATTTATGGTGCGAGTACCATGGGACCAACGGTCACCAGACCGAGGATTGCCAGTATTTGCGCGAGGAGGTGGCGACATTGTTGAAATACGGCCATCTCAGAGAATTCTTAAGCGACTGGGCTAAGAACAACTACGCCCACAATCGGGATAATGCGGAACCCTCGAAAGCAGAAGAGGATCCTCCTCGTATGACGATCAACATGATTTTGAGGGGAACGAGATTAATGTTGTGATGTTTTCAGCAGCAAAAAAGATGAAGATATCAGTAACCCATAGTAAGAGAATCCGGGAAGTCGCTGAGGATGACATTACTTTCACAGAGGAAAACGCAAATGGACTACTGCTACCGCACAATGATGCCCTGGTAATTTCCCATAATGTTTTGGATTTTAAAATTAAATGTGTTTTGGTGGACCCAGGGGGTTCAACCAATACTATCCAATAGAGAGTGCTAGAACAAGACAAGATAACCGGAAGCATTATTCCCGTCACAAAGATCCTTGTCGGGTTCAATTTGCAAGTGTAACAACCCAAGGGGAAATACTGCTGCCAACGAATCATGAGGGGGTAATGAAGACGACATTTTTTGAAGTAGAAAATGGTGATACGGGTTACAATATCATTCTTGGAAGACCATGGATGCACGAGATAAAGGTTGTGCCATATGAAATTTCCAACTCCGGAAGGAATTAAACAGATAAAAGGACATCAATCGGCAGTAAGAGAGATGAACGCAATCTCAATTTCCAATACCAAAGGGAAGGAGCATGCAGCTTAGATTTTATAGGAACCGACGCCTACTCCCAAGCTGAACAAAGTCAACCAATGGGAGGGGTCACCAGAATCCTATTAGGTACCGGAAGAAACGGACGCAACAAAGTCCACAACGGAAGAACTCGAGCAAGTCGCACTGTTCGAAAATTTGTTGGAGAGGAAGTTCCACTCGGGGACAGGACTAAACCCCGAGCTCAGGTAAAGATTTATAGAATTCTTAAATTTAAGTTGATCGTTTTGCGTGATCGCATGCGGATATGACAGGTATCCCACCAGAAGTGGTCGTGTACAAGTTAAGTCTAGATCCTAACATCCCTCGGGTGAGGCAGAAAAAATGCCCTATTGCCGAGGTCAAAAAAAATTCGTCGAAGAAGAGGTAACTCGTTTGCTTGATATCGGTTCAATCCAGGAGGTAAAGTATCCTGATTGGCTAGTTATCGTAGTAGTAGTTCCCAAGAAGAATAATAAATTTTTCATGTTCATAGATTATAAGGTTCTAAATAAGTCATGCCCAAAGACTCATTCCCACTGCCAAACATTGATCAAATTATTGATGTGACAGACATGCACGAGTAAATGGGTTTCCTCGATGCTTACTCCAGGTACAATCAAATCAAGATGAACCCAAAGTATTAGGAATAAACTTCGTTCATAATGAACTTCAGCACATATTGCTATAATGTGATGCCTTTCGGGCTAAAGAACGCCGGAGCTACTTATCAGAGACTTGTAAACAAAATGTTTGAGAAACAAATAGATAAAACCATGGAAGTTTACATAGATGATATGTTGGTTAGGTCTTTGAATGCAGGTGATCACTTAAACACCTATAAGAAAACTTTGACATCCTAAGGAAGCACAACATGAAGTTTAACCCCGAAAAGTGTGCATTTGGAATCAGCTCTAGTAGTTTCTTGGGGTTTCTGGTGTCGCTAAGGGGGATCGAAGTCAACCCCGATAAAATTAAATTCATCGAAGAAATTCTTGGAGCTATTAAACGTAAAAGAGGTTCAAAGGTTGACAGGAAGACCGGCCGCTTTAAGAAGATTCGTTTCCTGGTCTTCGAAAAAATGTCATCACTTCTTTTCACTTCTCAAAAAGAAGAACAACTTTGAATGGACTCTAGTATGCCAGCAGGCTCTGAAAGATTTAATAAGGTATTTGTCGAGCCCTCCATTATTATCGAAACAGGAGAAAGGCGAACAATTTCTCATTCACTTAGCAGTCTCGGAGGTAGCGATAAGTGTCGTTTTAGTCTGTCAACAAGAAGGTACGCAATCTCATATTTATAATGTTAGTAAAATTTTAATGGGAGTGGAAACTCGCTACCCACATCTGAAAAAATTGGCCTTAGCTCTCGTGGTCCGCTCGAAAACTTAGGCCTTATTTCCAATGTCATCTGATAGCCGTGGTGAAAAGCTTTCCCCTATGGAATATCCTTCATAAACTTGAACTTTCGGGTCAGTTGGCCAAGTGGGCAGTCGAAATGAGTGAATTTGACATAGAGTATAAACCTAGAACTGCGTTTAAGTCACAAGTTTTTGGCCGATTTCAGTCCAAGACTGCTGCTTTGGTTACCAAAGAAGCAGTGATGGTGTCATAATTGACATCAGGAGTTTGAAACTTGTTCACGGACGGAGCTTCCAATGTGAAAGGGAATGGGCTCGGTACAATATTAATCACACATTTGGAAGAAACCCTAAGGGAGACTATAAGAACTGTTCCTCTGACTAACAATAAAGCCGAGTATAAGGCTTTGATTGCAGGACTCGAGCTGGCCCGGGGACTAGACTCCAAGGTCATAGAAATTAAATGTGATTCCCAATTGATAGTAAATCAGGTCTACGGGATCTTTGAAGCCAAAGAGGAATGCATGCAACAATATGT
>ML417907.1:22132-42132 GCA_005239525.1 Nicotiana knightiana | reverse complement strand
AAAAATAATAACAATAATTTAAGAACCAGAAAAACAAGCAAAGGAAGCAATAACAATAAACAGACGAAGGAGAGAGAGAAGAAAAATTCCACCCACGTATATCAATTAACCGCTAACTAATGAAGAGCTTACTTCCGTATTTCCAAAAAAGAAAAAAGACAATACCCGACACCGTCAATTGATAGAGTTTTAAGTATGATACTAGTTTAACTTGTCCATAATGATATGGCGAGTGATGTAATTATTTGTAAATAATGACTTGAGCATTCACAAATATTGAACCGTCGGTTTGTAGGTTTACCTTTTGGAGACAAAAGGCACAATGCCAAATGTGAGGCCTGAAGCAGCTTGAACAAAGAGAGAAAAACAAGTCATTACCAAAACAGAAACCCCAAGTGTATTCACTCGCCCAAGCAGTACACACAACAATCCAGCCACCGTTTGCACCACCCACAAACTCCATAACCTCCCTCTCATCCCAAATCTCTTCCCCATTTTATCTGAAATAACACCACCTACTGGCCTCGACACACAATTCGCCAGCCCAAAACTCGCCGCAATCGCCCCTGCTGCATCAATATTTACATGAAACCTATTGTAATAATACTCCGCTATTATATTATCTGTAGTTAATTCAACTCCAAAGCAAAATCCATATGTTAATCCCAATATCCATCCCCTGTAATTCTTTAGCCCATTGAAAAGAATATTTTCACTAGGCGTGTGGTAATTAGTGCCTGTTATTTTCTTGCGCTTGTAGTTACCATCAGGCAAGTCTTGGCCGTACACTAGGACCATAATTGCTGTTACGGCTTGAAATATTGCTGGGAAAATAAACGCACTACGCCACGAAATAAATGAAGGTATGTTAAAGCAGCTTGTTAAGAGTGAATATAGGAGTGGCATGGCTAATTGGGTCAGACCAGACCCAACATTCCCCCAACCCGCAGCGAAACCATTAGCAAGCCCGACAACACATCCAGAGAACATTGAACTCATCCAAAATTGGCTAGCCACGAAATTAGCCAAGCAAAATCCGATTAAAAACCGAACCAAGATGAAGGCTTGTGGGGAGGAGATGAGACAAGTGGAGAGAACTATTGGTGCAGTGAGGAGAGACAGCGTGGCAGAGGCAACACGTGGACCGAACACGTCACATGCGGGGCCCATAGCGAGGCGAGAGACAATGGAACCAAGGAAAGAAGCAATTCCAGCTCTTCCTATGTCACTTTCACTGAGATTAAGGTCCTTACGAATGACTTCAAGAAGTGGAGGGATAGCAAAAGTGGAGAAGAAACAAGAAAATAGAGAGAGCCATGCAAGGTGAAAAGCTCGCATGTGAGGTGAAGATAATGAAAATGGACGAAATTCTGTGGCTTTGTGATCATAATCTACTGCTATAGAAAAATTATTAGGGGACTGATCAATTTTGGAGTTTGATTGTATTTGTTCCATGGCAAATTGTGAATAAGGAATTAATATCCTGAGAAGTTGGAGCACTTGAGCTAGGGAGTACTAATAGTGAAGGGAAACGTGGGAAAACAGAGCTTCCAAGCAATTAATAGCAAGTCTTCATGGGCGGATCTATATCCCAGACTTGGGACACGTGAACCCATAATTTTTTTATCAAATTAGATATTTTATGTACATATTTTTTAAAATTGATCAAATATTATTTACTAGCACGCATATTTCAAAAAAGTTAAATAGTGCATTTAGTTGAATGTTAATTTATTTACCTAAAGGAATAAGAATTAATTTTTACTTAATACTTTTATTTTTTTCTTTTCTTTAATAATGCACTCGTACTATAAAAATTATAAATCCGCCTTTGATCTATGACTTTCTTGCACTATTCGACAAAAAATGTTTTCAGGTTATACATGGAGGAGTTAAACTTATCTTCTTCTTTTGACTCCATCAACTTTTGTATTAATTAGTCTAAGACTTCTAATAGTCGCATTTTTTAATTTGTTTGAATCTTTTACCTTTATATGGGGGACAGCAGATTCTTAGGGACGGAGTTAGAGTATTTAGTACGGCACGAATTCAGTAGCTTCCTTAGATCTTTTATTTATATTAGAAAATTTAATTAAAAATATATAATTAAGTATTTAATTTCGAATTTAATAATTAAGACAAATTATGAAATAAATATAATAAATTTAAATTTATCAACTTCAAACTCTGACTTAGCCCCTATTTTTAGTATGCTAAATTATGTGAATAGTTTGTAAGGAGATAATACTTTCATTTGATTTACTTTACATCCGTAACACGTACTCTTATAACATGCAGCTTCACTTTTTCTTTTTCGTTTGTTTCGAGCAGTGGCGAAGCTAGAAATTTACTCAAAAATGTTTAAATTTAAAAGAAGTAAAAAAAATTCTCCGAAAAAGAGTATTCAATATACGTTATATACCTCTAAAATCTAATATTTTACCTATATCGCAATGTAATTTTCCGACGAAGGATGGTCAGTTGAGCACCCTTTATAACATGTAGCTTTGCCCATGATTTCGAGCACGTAAGTTTTAGTGGTTAGTAATGCGATTCAAATCAAAACATTGTTATTGAAATAAAACAATAAGGAAAAGAATAATATTGCAGAGAAAGAAATAGAGGAAATTCTTATTGAATTTTGGGATGATCTACAATGGGAGTAAGGCCCCTCTATTTATTGGGGAAAAATAATTTAGCCACAAAGTAAAACTCTCTAAAAATATAGACATTCACTCTAATTACATTCCCTCTTGAATGTCTACTCAATAAGTAATGTGCCTCGTTAAAACCTTAACTAAGATAAAACCCAGTGGGAAAAAAATTTTAGTAAAGGAAAAAGAGTACATATGTTTAATAATACACCTTTTGGTTGCCTCGTTAAAAACCTGCAAGGAAAACTCAGTGGGACAAAACCTTGTAAGGGAAAAAGAGTGCAACACGTATTAACTCCCCCTAATGAGAGCATCAATTCACATCCTTGAGCCTTCGCATCCCGATCTTGTACACTAGCTTCTTGAAAGTTGACGTTGGTAGAGACTTGGTGAACCAATCAACTATATTATCACTTGAACGAATCTGTTGCACATTGATATCATCATTCTTTTGAAGATCATGTGTGAAAAATAACTTTGTTGAAATGTGTTTTGTCATGTCTTCTTTTATGAATCCTCCCTTCAATTGGGCTATGCATACTGCACTATCTTCATACAAAATCGTGGGCAGTTTGTCACACTTCAAACCACATTTGTCTTGAATAAGATGTATTATAGACCTCAACCACACACATTCTCAACTTGCTTCATGAATAGCAATTATCTCAGCATGATTAGATGAAATAGCCACGATTGATTGCTTAGTCGATCGTTACGATATGACAGTGCCTCCACAGGTAAACACATAACCTGTTTGAGATCGAGCCTTGTGTGGATCGGATAAATACCTAGCATAGGCATAACCAACAAGATAGGGACTGCAATTATTTCCATCAAATAAGCCCATATCGGTAGTCCCTTTTTGACACCGTAATATGCGTTTGATTTCATTCCAATGTCTCATTGTAAGAGCAGAGTTATATCTTATTAAGACATTGGCTGAAAAAGTTATGTCAGGCCTTGTTGTATTAGCAAGATACATTAGTGCACCAATTGCACTAAGATATGGTACTTCAGGACCAAGTAGCTCTTCATTCTTTTCTTGAGGCCAGAATTGATCTTTATTCACATCAAGTGATCGAACAACCATCAGAGTACTACATGGATGTGCTCCATCCATGTAAAACTGTTTTAATACCTTTTCTATGTAGGCAGATTGATAAACAAAAATCCCGTTTGCCATATGTTCAATTTGCAAAGCGAGACATAATTTTTTCTTTCTGAGATCTTTCATCTCGAATTCCTTCTTTAAATGATTATTGCCTTTTGGAGTTTTGTAGGAGTTCCAATAAGGTTTATGTCATCGACATATACGGCAAGTACACCAAATTCCGATATTATTTTTTTATAAAAACACATGGACAAATGACATCATTTATATAACCTTCCTTTAATAAATACTCACTAAGACGATTATACAACATACATCCTGATTGCTTTAGACCATACAAAGATCTTTGCAATTTGATTGAAAATATTTTTCGGGACTTTGAATTATGTGCGTTAAACATTTTAAATCCCTCAAAAATTTTCATGTATATCTCATTATCAAGTGAACCATAAAGGTAGGTTGTAACCACATCCATTAAATGCATGTCAAGCTTTTCATGAACGAAAAAACTAATGAGATAACGGAACGTTATAGCATCCATAACGTGTGAATATGCCTCTTCATAATCGACACTAGGCCTTTGTAAAAATTCTTGTGGAACAAGGCGTGCCTTATATCTTTATACCTTATTTTTTTCATTCCTCTTGTATACAAAGACCCATTTATAGCCAACAGGATTAATATCATTAGGTGTTTGTACTACAGGCCCAAAACTTTACGTTTCGCAAGTGAATTCAACTCTAATTGAATTGTTTCTTGCCATTTTGGCCAATCACGTCTTTGTCAACATTCTCCAACAGATTGAGGTTCAAGATCCTCACTATCTTGCATAATGCTAGATGCAACATTATATGCAAAGACATAATCCACCATTATATCCAATCAATTCAAATTTGTCTTAATATCGATTGGATTTATTGATAGTTCCTTATTTTCTTGAGTCTTGGGCTCAGTGGTTTCCTCATAAATCTCAGAATTTGTTAAATCGTGGATTTCTTCATGAGACTCTTTCGTAGTGTCATTTTGATCATTTATTTTTCTTTTTCTAGGATTTCGATCCTTAGATCTCAATGGTCTGCCACGTTTTAGGCGTGCTTTTGACTCATTAGCTATGACACTTGAAGATTTTCCAACAGGGACATCAATACGGATTGGAACTCTCTGTGAGGATATGTGAATTTGCTATCCTTTTCAGATCCTTAAATGCGTCTGGCATTTGATTTGCTATTCTCTACGAATGAATAATCTTTTGCACCTTCTTTTCACAAATAGAGGCGCGTAGATCAAGATGAGATAATGATGAATTTTTTTACAAAATTTTCTGTTTGGCTTCACCAATTTCTCCCCTTAATTCTGGGAAAAGTGTCTCATCGGATCGACAGTCTGCAAATCACGCAGTGAACAAATCCCTCGTTAATGTTTCGAGGTAGAGAATAATGGAGGGCGATTCAAACCCAACATATATTCCTAACCTTCTTTGGGGACCCATTTTAGTGTGATATGGCGGTGCTACAGGCACGTATAATGTGCATCCAAAAATTTTTAAATGAGATATATTAAGTTCATGACCTAAAACTAATTGCAACAGGGAATATTTATCATAATTTGTCGGTCTGAGACGAACTAGCATTGTTGCATACAAAATGGCGTGGCTCCAAACAGAAGTGGACAGCCTCGTTTTCATGCGTAATGGTATTGTTATCAATTGCAGACGTTTAACTAAAGACTCTGCAAGGCCATTTTGAGTGTGAACATGAGCTACAAGATGTTTCACTTTTATCCCAATTGATAAACAATAATCATTAAATGCTTGGGATGAAAACTCGGCAACATTATCAAGTCTAATAGACTTAATTGGACTATCGAGAAATTATGCCCATAATCGGATTATTTGTGTCATTAATTTTGCAAGCGCCAGGTTGCAAAATGACAATAGGCGCACATGAGACCATCTAGAAGATGCATCTATTAAGACCATAAAATATCTAAAAGGCCCACTAGGTGGGTGAATAGGTCCACAAATATCCCCTTGTATACGTTCTAAAAACGCAGGGGACTCAATCCCAACCTTTGTTGGTGATGGTCTAATAATTAATTTGCCTTGAAAACAAAAAGTGCAAGAAAATTCATTATTTAAAAGAATCTTTAAATTCTTTAATGGATGTCCATTTGAATTTTCTATAATTCGTCTCACCATAATTGATCCAGGATGTCCAAATCGATCATGCCAAAGTACAAAAGTATTGAAATCAGTAACCTTTTGGTTTACGGTAGAATGTGAATTGTACTAATTCTTATCCAATACAGGCCACAAGATAAATATGGGAATTTCTCAATAATTTTTTTGTGGCCAGAGACATTCTTGGTAATGATACGATATTCAAGTTTATTCTCATCTATTCTCTCAATATGATATCCATTTCGGCGGATATCTTTGAAACTCAACAAGTTCCTCTTGGACTTGGAGGAGAACATTGCATTCTCTATGATTCCCTTAGGTAAAATTATAGTAGCTCTTCCAGAGCCTTCAATTAGATTACTACTACCAGAAATTGTAGTAACATCTACCTTACACATATTTAAATGAGAGAAATATTTCTTCTCTTTGAATATTGTATGTGTCGTACATGAATCAATTAAACAAATATTTTTACAATTGAACTTTGATCCAAGTTTGCTTTGTGAGATATCCGTATTTTCTTCCCATGATTTTGACATAAGAAAGGAAATATACAAATAAACATTAGTATTTTCATATTTAAGAAAAAACAAAGTTAAATTGGTGATTCAATAATGATCTTTTAATGTAATTTCGAGCAAACTTTGATTATGATACAAATAATTACGTTACTATATAATATTCTAATTAATTGGATGAATTTTAAATGGACATCAGAGTGTAAAAAAATTTGGTTGTAGCTAATATATTGATAAATCCAATGTAAATCGTAATACTATCATCACAAAGGAATGTGCACCCAATGACTACTGTTAGAACGAAAATAAATAGTGTACCTATCATAGAACATACATATGAGATACTACTGTTTGTTGTTCAAAAAGGAACGGAAAAGAAAGTACGTAACTTATTTCCAATTCTCTTTCTTCAAAGCAAGTCTTTACAACAAGTATAATAAATGTAGCACATATTGATCATAAACTGTTAATACTTAGCTGTTGGCACGAGATTAATATAAATGGAGGAATATGTTCAATGATAGCCCAATTTATAATACAAATATAAATAGTCCATTATGATGAAATAGTAATTATTGAATTATTTAATCAAACGAACAAACATTATTTCATAAAACAAATAAAACTAATGACTATTATTCATGTAAAGAGCTATGATTACATAGTGTTTATTTACTAACTATTATGAATAGGCAAAAAAAAAAAAATCAAACTACTTAATCATCTTTAACCACGGATCCATCACCGATCAAGTGGTCTATTTTTCCATCAGGATGCGCAAAGAAGTCTGTCACATCAAAGTGGGTGATGTCGAATTCATTGTCATAGACAAAATTAGCTTCAGGGCCTTTATTCTTTAGAGATGCTTAATAAAGATCAACCAAATTTCTTGGTGTACGACAAATATTTGCCCAATGCCCTTTTTCCACCGCAACGATACATTCAATTTCTGAACTATTTTCTTTTGACTTCTCATCTTTCCCTTTTCACTTTTGGTGGTTATTTTTCTTTGCGGATGATTAACACTAGAAAAATTTTTTCCTTGCCCATGGCCACGGCCACGACCACGAATAAGGTCACGGCCTTTTCTACGCTTAGCATAATGAGAATACACCTCATCCACTTCAGGAAATGGTGTAGACCCAGTGGGTAGATTTTCGTAATTTCTCATGAGCATGTCATTGTTTCGTTCAGCCACAAGGAGAAGAAATCAACTCAGAGTACTTCTTGAAACCTTTCTCTCGGTACTGCTGTTGCAAGACCATATTGGAGGCATGAAACGTTATGAACGTTTTTTCAAGCATATCATAGTCACTGATAGTATCTCCACAGAGTTTCAATTTAGAAGTAATTCTGAATATTGCAGAATTATATTTAGAAACAGACTTAAAGTCTTGGAGCCTCAGATGAGCCCAATCATATCGTGCCTGTGGAAGAGTGACCAACTTTAAGTTGTCATATCTTTTCGTTAAGTCATTCCACAAAATAAAGTGGATCTTTGACTGTGAGATATTCTATTGTCAACCCTTCATCAAAGTGATGTCGCAAGAAAATCAAGGCCTTAACACAATCTTGGGTGAATGCTTTATTTTTATCTATAATGGCGTCTCCAAGAGCCATTGCATCTAAATGGATTTCAGTATCCAACACCCATGTCATATAGTTCTTACCTGAAATTTCAAGGGCAACAAACTTTCTTTTCATAATGTCAGTCATAATTAAAAGGGGAGAAAAATTATATCTTAATCTTCTTAAAAAGCTTCTTGAGATGGTAGAGTCTCGTGCTCACAACGTGAAATAAAATAATAAGAAAAAGAATAATATTGCACAGAAAGAGAGAGGGAATTCTTATTGAATTTTGGGATGATCTACAATGGGGTAAGACCCCTCTATTTATAGGGAAAAATGACTTAGCCACAAAGTAAAACTTTCTAAAAATGTTTACCTCGATATACGAGTAATAATTAAATCTGTAGTATGGTTATAATGATATGTGATCCAACTCAATGCTAATTGGTAAATAATTAAATAGATAAATGAATTAAACGATTTATATGAATCAAACCCGTATAATTTCAAGTCGTCGAACTCGGTCTGAATAAGATTCGAGAATGGTTTCCCAAGAACAATAAATAGCTATAATAATGCGAACAACTCAAATGCGGAGAATTAACAGTAAATAAAAGAGTTTTGTATTCAGCAGTTTGAGTAAGAACTAGAGCGTTGGGATGATTATCATGATGGATCGTACTAATGAGTAGGGTTCCTATTTATATAGTAGATGAATCCTAGATAAGGAATGATTCTAATAACGGAAGTAAGATACATGATTGACATTATTTACCGCCAATAGCTCTACCGACTCCGAGATTCTTGCCGGGATTGATAATTGAGCGCGGATACTTTGCGATTCCGTTACTATGGTGTCGATATAGTCTGACCTTGATATCTCAGCCTCCATACTCGTTGATCCCGAACTTACTTCTATCCCAGCTTAAAATCGAGACATATTCCTCAAACCCTCAGGCTCGGACATCTTCGATTTTTACTGTACACAGATAGTCCCTGCGTTTCTTAGAATGAAAAGATAAGAAACGATATGAGCCTCGATTTCTTCATACCTCTTCCATGACGTCATTCTTATGGCGTAAGCGGCATATGTGACCGAAACGCCCCGTCGGTTCGGTTCCCAAGAATCATAAGTGCATGTCAGTTGTTGGTCGGCCACTAGCGGCATTGAACCGTCATTTTGAACCTATAAATACTTGCTCTATAATAGATTCAAAATTTTACTTTGCTTTGATCACAAACTTTTGAGCACACAAACCCTTTCGTTTCCTTCTCACCGACGTTCATCAAGCCACTGCTGCTCCTACCGTAACCGCTGGTCTTATATCCTCTCTTTTTCTCTTAACTCGTATACTAATGGAAAAGACCTCCAAAACAGTACCACAAAAGGAGAAAGCTTCATATTTTTCGTCTCAATCGGCTGGTGATAAAACGCCAATAGAACCGGTCGTTCACGAATACGTACCCGATTCCTATATCCTTAGGACCGATTTTAAGTTCGATAATCCCTCGTCGGTACCGGTATGATGCGAGCACATGTCGATGTACATGTGTTCAATTACCAAGGGCCACCTTGATTCCATGAAAGCAGATTGCAGATGGGGCCCAGAGGTGGTGGTGCAAATTCCTTCGTCTGAAGAGAGTATCACCACTCGTGTGAAGGGGTTCTTGAGTGTGTACACTTATCCCTTTATGCTGGGTCCCGTCGACCCCGTGATCTTTGAATTTTGTAAGAGGTATGAGGTTACGCTTGGTCAGCTTCACCCCTCGCTATGGCGTGTAGTGATCATGTTGCGCTACTACTCCAACGAGGTCGGGGGATTGGAGTTCACATTGGACCATCTCATGCGGTTGTACAGATCCCGACTCTATCGAGGGTTGATCAGACTTAACTGTTGAGCGAACAAAGCTTTATTTTTGAACATCGATGAAGACAAAGATCGGGGATGGATGAGCGATTTATACAGGTGAGGAACTGTGACATTATACCTGAAGACAAGATGTCGTTCCTCGAGGAGTGTAAAGCCAAACGTGAGTATCCTTTTTTCTTTTGGTTCGATGTCTTAGTAGATTTTTCCTAACGTTTTTATTTGACCATGCAGCCGAAGCTTGGATGCTCGAGGCGTTTCCTGACTTTGAAGATTGGATACATAGGCTAGCCTCCACCTTGACCCGAGCTGAACGAGTGTGGAGGGATCTGTGTAAAGGTAAGTAGGAAGCCGAAAACCACGGTAAGGTCCCTTCTCGTGTATTCCGAAGTTACTATCCCCCCTTTTTCCCATTGTTAATCTCTGTTTTATGTAGGTTGGACCAAAGATGCCATCTCGAGGCCCTCGAGAAAAGGTGGCGAAGCTAAATCCCTGGCTCCCGGGCAAGGAAAGGATAAGAAAGGAAAGGCACCTCTCAATCTGAGGTCTCTAAACTTAAGCCTTGAAGGGTGAGGAGAAAAACAGTCGGCCTCTCGGCGGATACGGTCCAAAAGATGAGGGACCGGGATGAGGAAGAGGAGGAAGAAAACTCCTCGGTGTTGCTATCCCATCCTCGAAGAACCATAGAGGTTGCAACGCATCCTGAACTGCCGCCCGTTGCAACCGAGCCCCTCGGAGAGGAGACTTCAAAAAATAAGTTGGGGGCGAACCCCAAATCTCTCGAGGTCGAGGCGGTATCTCGATCGCCGACTTCTACATCGGGAAAGGCCAGTTCGAAGACTAGGAATGTCGATCAGAGCGCTCCGAGCGATTCGCTCGGGGCCATGGCAATAGGTCAAACGTCTTCCATGCCGATCTTTTCCGAAGGGGAGATCAGGGATGCCCAAATGTTGAAGACCCCCGAGATCGACGGAGGCTCCAACACTAGTGATCCTTTTCAGGATTGCTTCGTGGGGGTCGATGATGCCTCCCATATCACTGATGCTTCAGTCCTCATGGCGGAGGCTCAACGCCTCTTCTCTAAGGTAAGTGTTTGTTGACTTTCAGTCGTCCATATTTATATTTTATTTTTTCTAACCTGTGTTCTTTTCCTCTGTACAGGCTTCTGCAAATTCTGCTCCGATCTTAGTCAGTGCGAAGACAAACTCTTGAGGGTCTCGAGAGAGATGAAAATTTTGAAGGGTCTTTGCGGCCAAAAAGATGAGGTCATAAAGAACCTCCAAGCAGAACTAGCCAAGGCGCATGAGGAAGAGGCCGAGCTGGATAAGTAGGTAACTGCCTTGCTGATACAACATGGGGTCGACCCGACTGTGGAGGTTAACTCTTCGAAATCTCAGTTGCAGCAGAAGGTGGAGAAGATCGGTCTCCTTCGGGCGTAGGTCGATCACGTCAAGGCCGATTGTGATTGGTGAAAATCCAACATGGACCGCCTAGCCGTTGAAAAAGAAGCAGCTTTGGCCAAGTTATCTTTGCCGGAGGCCCAGCTCCTAGACCTCAAAGAAAGGGGCTCTACTCTGACGAAAAGGATCGAAGAGCTCGAAGCCGAACATGGCGAGGCCAAGGATGAAATTGAAAAGACCAAAGCCATGGCGGACAAATCCATATCACAGTATCGGGATGATGTCGTGGCAGTTCAAGCCCAGCTGAGAGAGGCCTCTGATCGGGAGCAACGACGTAGTAAATTGGCTAAGTGCCGATCCCGGAAGGAAACCCTCGAGGAAGTTCAATCTCGAGGTGTTGGCGTTTCCGAGGAGATTTCTCGGGCCAAAGAACTCGAGGACGAGGCTAGGCAGCTTGTGTCTTCAGATGATGATGAAGACAACGGGTCCAGTAGCGGAGAAGATGGCGGCGAGTGTTGATACTCAATTTTTCCTTAAATTATTTATAAATTTCCATATATATCTTCGAAATCACTTTTTATAATAATTGGTATTTTTTTCATAATTTTCCATATTTATTTTTTCTAATTTATTCAGCACTTTATATTCAATAATTATTCATAACTTACATTACAAATAATTTCAAAATATTTCCTAGCTCAATATATCATTTTTAATCCTATTAGGATTAATTATTTCGCAAATTAGCCAATTTGGAATTATTTGTCTATAATTACAATAATTTCGCAATTATAGCCTAATTGTACATTTTGTGCCATTTTAATTCAATAGCTAACCTTTTTTTTATTAGTTAATTACCTTAATTTCACCTATTTAGTCTTAATTTCATTTTTTATATAATCATTAGCTATTTTACTAATTATTTATCTATTTTTAAGGGTATTTAACAAATAGCCGTCTTTATTTACATCCTAGCCTAATTAATCCTGGTCCCTAACCCAGTTAACCCAGCCCAAACCTGAATTTCTACCCAGCCCAGACTCAAATTCCTACCCGGCCCAACCCAAGATCAATCTCGACCGTTGATCAAATCTTATCAACGGTCTAGATTAGACTTTCCTAAATTAAACAACTAATTACCTATAACCTTCCCCTCATTTGACTCCTCTCACATTATCTGTCTATCTCTCCGATTCTCTCTAGAGACTTCCAGTCTCTTCTTCTCCGATGAAGATGGCACGTCTTCTCTGGCTGCCTCTCTTGCCGGAAACCATGGGTCCTCACTCCTCTTAGCTTCATGGCTCCCTCTTACACCGGGTATCACTGTCCGGAGGTCCTAAGGAGATCCTGAAGCGGTTCACCTCACCCCATGACTGTTCATGCCTTCTCAGGCCACCCTTGGCTCGTCCGAGTAAGATCTTCCAATCTCCGGCCAAAACCTATAGTTTCTGAGCTGATTTTCTCTCTTTTTGGGTTATCTCACTAAAACCCTAACTGTTGGCTTTTCGATTTCTTAGATCTATGACAGATCTGGATGTATTCTGAGTTATTTTTTCTATTTTCCTTAAAGATTCCGAGTTTTCTTTAAAAATGACTCTTAGTCTTCAAGCTAAGGTTTCTTAACATCGTTCTGAGAAAAAGAATGATTTTCATTTTGATTTTAAGTATTATTCTATAATTTCTACTATGTTTGCACGATTTATTTGTGTTTTTCCTTCATCTGACTTACTATGTTGGAAACCCTAAGTGGCTTTGCCTTAATCTTAGGATTCTGAGTCCGTTTTGATGACTTTGTTCGTTTAATCTGTATGTGTACATGTGTTCCCACGAATGTTCTGAGCTTTTCTGTGACTTTATCATATTTTGTTCATTAGGATTTCTGATCTTTGTGTCCTCTACTCGTATCATGTTTACTCCGTTATTTCCTTTAATCATTTTACTATGTTCTAACTTAAATCCCTGATTTATGTGATTCTCTTACCCTACTTTGCATATTATTGCTTATGCTATGTTTGATCCATTCAGTTCAATACTTTCCTTTGGTTAATATTGCCTTCTAGCGGAATCCCAGATTCCCTGTGCTTATTTTTGGTTAATTATGCTGTCAACTGATTCTCAACATTTGTTTCCTTAATTAGGACTCTATGAACTTAGCCTAATTACCAGCTCTATACTTACACTATTTTGAAGTATTTCCTTATTTGTTATGTTCCAATCATATGTTGATTTGCTTCCTTATTGGTTACATGTTCTTACTGTTTGAAAGTTAACCCCTTAATTAGAGGAAGTACTTAAACTGATTGATTATGATTCCTTCAATTGTTGCCTGACTTTGATATGCACCTTATTTACTACTATTTTAAAAGCTATATATACCCGACCTCTTATTTTTTGAAAGACACGAACTAATCTGTTCAACTCTCTCTCTCTCACACAATTAAAAACTCTCTACTCTCTCTCTCTCTCTTCTGTGCTAGTTACTGTTATTCTAAGTTAGCCGGCTGCAAGCCAAGGCTAACTATTGTGCATCTCCTACTTCATGTTTGTGTTACTGCTTTCTTCACTTCACTGGTATGTTCTAATTCATATTTCAGTTCTCAAACCAACATGTTTCTATTGTTGTTGCAATTCATTGTGTTTCTAATTTGCTTTTACTTATTATTCTATTGTTCAACATGTAACTAAGATCCTGAACTCCCCTCTGCCTGTTAAGTTTATGCTTTACTTGTCTAGGACCAGCATGTTTCTGTATACTTAGCACTTGCTTCTTATGTGAATCTTCATGCCTATGACTGGTACATTAGTTTAATCATGGTCTTAGTTGTTTGGTGTTAATCTAATCTGGTACTTTACTGTACCCCTGATCCTCTGAACCCTTAGGAGCTTCTGATTGCATGCCTATATGTGTTTCTGCTTGCTACATGTTTGCCTTTACATGCTCTGTATTTGTCCCTCAAATCCCAATACCCCTGCTTGTGATTGTTGGACTATCCCTGGTCCTTTGTGTGATGTTGAACTTCTATTCCAATCAAGTTTCCCTCTTCAAAACTGTTTTTCTTACTTACCCTTTCTCAAAACTATTTTCTTACTTAAACCTTTTAAAAAATAAAAAACACTCTCACATATACTCTTAGAAGTCTAGGTTCTGCCCCTTCTGTGTGAGCACTTCCTTGGGACCCTTGAGCTCCCTCTGTACTTTGACACACAGAGGCTGGACATTCCACACTGCACTTACTCTATTTTGGCTATGAAATCTGGGTTTGAGCACTGCCCAGCCCCTTGAGGTCCTTAGGGAACTCTGACATACCCGGATTATGAGAAGGTCGTGAAATAATACCTGGCATTGAGGACCTGGAGGCTTGAGCCTATTCTCTAGGCTCCCCATAGTTAACTTCTTATTTTTCTTCAATTTCAGTTGTATAATTCATATTCAATGGTCTGTAATAATTAATTGTAAACAACTCTGGGGTCGAATAGTGAAAATGGATGGGGGATATACATGTTGTAGTATAATTAAGGGTAGAGACCATGTTTCTAGGTTTATTTCCCTATGTGCAATAGCAGCCATGTTTAGGTACAACATGTCGTGCATTATATATCACGCTACTTAGGATTTATGTGTATTCAACATCTCATCTACGCTTAGAAATCCTGCCTATAGGATAAATAACAAAATAAGTTGTTATTGCGTGATTCTGCACATGTTCTGAAACTTCACTAGAAGTACTGTCTTAGGATAAATTAACTGCAATCATGCCTCATCGTGCTATACACGCAGAGATCTTGTTTTAGGTAAACAACCATTAAAAATCCGTCACCTATGCTATTCCTGAAACTGTGCATAATGCTATGATTCTATGTGCATTTAGAAATTCTGTTTAAGTTATTATGCATCATGCTGCATTAGATATCATGCTATAGGATTGTATCTACTTAACTGCACTTAGTCTAAATACAGAACAGTCCCATGTTCTAAGCAACTGGTAAATAGTCCTTGCACATCTTCAACACATAGAATTGCATGTTATTAGCTATAAACAATCTAGAATCTGAATAACTGATGCATGTTATCCTACACCTAGGCAAGCCTTAGGTAATTAACTTAAAAAAATAAAAAAAATCAGAACCATCTTTGTGATCATGTTTAACTGTCAGCATGCTTAAAACCAGTAGGCAAGCCTGATTAAGACTTCCTCTATGAGTTATGCAATAAATTTGTCTTTGTGTTATCACCTAGATACCATGCTTTAGGATTCTGAATTAATATGGACCTTAGTTGTGTATGAGACATGCTTTTTATGTGTATTGTGTGTGGAGGAATACTTGAGCCTTTATCTGCTTTCTATGCTTTCCTTTATCTGCAGTCCTACTTGTTTTGTTATCTGTCGCCCTAAATTTTACCTTTAAAACCTGAGGGTCTGCCTAGCACCTCCCTTTAGGATAGGAGTCCTAATTTCCTCCGGGACTGATAGGAAGGGACGGGTAACAACATGCAATAGAGGTCGAGACCAACACTCATTTTTTATAACCTTACGGGGTGGGAAGGGTAGAATATGGATATGATGACCGGTGCGCTAATACCACGTGTAGCCCCTCTTCGAGGAGTGATTACCGGGTATTGCATTGATGTGATCCATATTATTATATACCTAGGACACCTTTTATATGCTTAGCTCGTAATCCTATTTGAAAGCTAATCTTCTTTACTTTTTTTAGCATTTGCATGCTTAAGACTTAAATCCCCTCTTATTTGAGCTTTTACTTGTTATTTGTTAATTGTACAAATTCACGAAACCATTTGGCCGGAAACCATATTTGTGGATCCTGAGGGGTGCCTAATACCTTCCCCTTAGGATAATTTCAAGCCCTTACCCCATCTCTGGTTAGTAACGCAGTTGTAATTGAACCCCTTAGGTGCCCTAACGCACCGTTAAAATCGTTAGGTGGCGACTCTTCAAAATATGCAAACCCCTTTCCCAAAAGGAACGAGTTGTCCCAACCAATGTCATAAACTCTATCTTCGCGAGGAAAAAGGGGGCGCGAGAGCATGGCGACTCTGTTGGGGATATCCAGGATTTTACCATTTCAAATTGTTTCGTGAATTTGTGCCTTTATTTTAAATACTTGCAACCTTTCTTATTCCCTTTACATGAAATTAATTGTTTACTTTGGGTATTTACTTTTCTTCAAAAACGAAACTGACATGTCTCTTTGTTTTCTTTTGTAACTGCTTTAAATTATTACTACCATTTTTACCGGNGTGCCAAACAAAATACTATAGCAATGTTTGATGAGTGGTTGCGCTCTTCCTATATTATTACCCACTAAATTCGGAAAGGCTTATTTGCGGTAAAACTAGTCGATCAGCGATGCAGTCGACGGTTTCGTGCCTTTCCCCCTTGAGTTGTCCGCTTAAGGTACCGGTCTAAAACCCCATAGAAACCTTACTCTGTTGCACTGTTGCATGCATCATGACCTAGTCGATCTAAAGCGTCGTCTGCACGATAGCTTTTATGAGAAGGTCGTGAAATAATACATGGCATTGAGGACCTGGAGACTTGAGTCTATTCTGTAGGCTCCCTATAGTTAACTTCTTATTTTTCTTCTATTTAAGTTACGTAATTCATATTCAATGGTCTGTAATAATTAATTATAAACAACTCTGGGGTCGGATAGTGAAAATGGATGGGGATATGCATGTTGTAGTATAATTAAGGGTAGAGACGAAGTTTTTAGGTTTATTTTCCCTATGCGCAATAGCAGCCATGTTTAGGTACAACATTTCGTGCATTAGATATCATGCTACTTAGGATTTATGTGTACTCAACATCTCATATACACTTAGAAATCCTGCCTATAGGTTAAATAACAAAATAAGTTGCTATTGCGTGATTCTGACCATGTTCTGAAACTTTACTAGAAGTACTGTCTTAGGATAAATTAACTGCAATCATGTCTCATCATGCTACTCACATAGAGATCCTGTTTTAGGTAAACAACCATTAAAAATCTGTCACCTATGCTATTCCTGAAACTGTGCATAATGTTATGATTCTATGTGCATTTAGAAATTCTGTTTAAGTTATTATGCATCATGCTGCATTAGATATCATGCTATAGGATCGTATCTACTTAACTACACTTAGTCTAAATACAGAACAGTCCCATGTTCTAAGCAACTGGTAAATAGTCCTTGCACATCTTCAACACATAGAATTGCATGTTATTAGCTATAAACAATCTAGAATCTGAATAACTGATGTATGTTATCCTACACCTAGGCAAGCCTTAGGTAATTAACTTAAAAAAATAAAAAAAATCAGAACCATCTTTGTGATCATGTTTAATTGTCAGCATGCTTAAAACCAGTAGGCAAGCCTGATTAAGACTTCCTCTCTGAGTTATGCAATAAATTTGTCTTTGTGTTATCACCTAGATACCATGCTTTAGGATTCTGAATTAATATGGACCTTAGTTGTGTATGAGACATGCTTTTTATGTGTATTGTGTGTGGAGGAATACTTGAGCCTTTATCTGCTTTCTATGCTTTCCTTTATCTGCAGTCCTACTTGTTTTGTTATCTGTCGCCCTAAATTTTACCTTTAAAACATGAGGGTCTGCCTAGCACCTCCCTTTAGGATAGGAGTCCTAATTTCCTCCGGGACTGATAGGGTGGGACGGGTAACAGCATGCAATAGAGGTCGAGACCAACACTCGTTTTTAATAACCTTACGGGGTGGGAAGGGTAGAATATGGATATGATGACCGGTGCGCTAATGCCATGTATAGCCCCTCTTCTAGGAGTGATTACTGGGTATTGCATTGATGTGATCCATATTATTATTAACCTAGGACACCTTTTATATTCTTAGCTCGTAATCCTATTCGAAAGCTAATCTTCTTTACTTTTTTTTAACATCTGCATGCTTAAGTCTTAAATCCCCTCTTATTTGAGCCTTTACTTGTTATTTGCTAATTGTAAAAATTCACGAAACCATTTGTCCGGGAACAACATTTGTGGATCCTGAGGGGTGCCTAACACCTTCCCCTTAGGATAATTTCAAGCCCTCACCCAATCTCTAGTAAGTAACATAGTTGTAATTAAACCCCTTAGGTTCCCTAATGCACCGTTAAAATTGTTAGGTGGTGACTCTTCAAAATATGCAAACCCCTTTCCCAAAAGGAACGAGTTTTCCCAACTAATGTCATAAACCCGATCTCCGCGAGGAAAAAAAGGGGGCGCGACAGCGAGGTTTCCGATTAAGGCACCCCTAACCAAGATGTTCGGGGAGAAGCTGGTGTCGAGGGGGCTGGCCCCGATAATAGCTAGGTCTTAGCTTTTTTCTTCCTTCTTTTATTTTGTAAGGCCCTAGTTGGCCCTTTTTGTACATTTATTTTTGGGTATAATGGAAAAATGTTCCTTGATGTCTCTTTGTCCTTGTGTGCTTAATTGTCTCCACTGGAAAAAAAAATTCTCTTTAGCTTAGTTTGCGATCAAAATAAACCCTTAGGCTTTTTATTTTTCCGAGGGCAAGTCCCCGAGTTACGAAGTCAACTCCCCGACTCCGAAGCTCATTTGGGAGTTTGTCTCGGGGACGACATATTTCGAATTGATATACGAGTTATCCCCATTGACCAAGCTCGAATAATTTTATAGGATAAGGTAGGCCCTTAGGTTGTATCAACGATTATCAAGTTCTCGAGCTTGAATTGTTTGTTTAAGCTCGCAATAACCAGACCCTTAGGTTTGAATCAAATGTGAGCGTGGTCTCGATTCTTTAATTGTATTGGCCTTTCGGCTCATGAGATCGGCCCTTAGGCTCTTTTTATATCGGCCCTTAGGCTCTTTTATGTTGGCCCTTGGGCTCTTAAAGTTGGGCCAGCTTGGCCTCTAAAAGAGGCTATAATTTTTCCCTCTTCGGCTAAAAGACTTAGTGAAAACTTCTAATGCCTTAGCGTATATTTTTATACCCGTTGGTTTTTTCGAGGGTTCGGTGATCGGAACCCAAGTTTTCTTAACCTGTTTGTGTTGAGATAGTTTAACATATCGAAGGTTGATGTTATCGAAGCTTTTAAATTATTTGGGGGCTGATTTTATTGAAGCCCTTATTTGCTTTGCCGAGGGTAGCCTTATTTAATCGATTTTTCGAAGTATTTGAAGGCCTTTAGTTTATGGCGGAAGTCAGACGTCTCCAAGCCGCGTAATTTCGGCCGTAGCCTTTTCATATGACCGTAGTCTTTAATATGGTCGTAGCCTTCGGGTATGTCTCTTGGACTTGTTTCCCGATAACATTTTGAACTTGTTCGAAATGTTAGTTCCCGAGTGTGAAGGCCTTGGCCTGTATATCGGGGGTGCCTCTTTGAGGTCTTATAACTTCGAACTTTAAACAGCTCAAGTAAGCAGTCCCCGAGTGTTCGAGGTACGTTTGTGTTCAGCCCTTGGGCCGTTCTTCATGAGTGTTAGTTTTTCGCAATAGATCATAAGTATACAACTTGTATAATAGAAACTCTACTTCAAACACAAGATGTTTGGGAAAAAAAGAGAACTTCTTTGTATACATGCATACATGTTTTGCTATCGGGGCTCAGTTATTCTACATGGACACAGTTTATTCGACCGTTTGGCCCATTACAAATTTTTTCCTATCGAAACCCATTTACATAACATCCAAGGGTGATGCGCCCCCCCCCCCCCCCCCCC
>ML417907.1:0-21406 GCA_005239525.1 Nicotiana knightiana | reverse complement strand
AGGGTGATCCCCCCCAGTATTTGAGGTTGATTGCAAATAAGCCTTGGATACTGTTGAATTATCCTAGTTGTTGCCTCGTTAAAAACCTCGCCGGAAAAACCCATTTGGGATAAAAAACAGTCTAAGGGAAAAAGAGTGCAACGCGTACTTTAAAATCTGAGGTCTCAATTTCTTGGGTTGGGTACCTGCAATAAGTAAGTTTCTCATATTTAATCAAACGAAAAGGGAAAGATCCATACCTTAGAAATAATATCGCTTGAGAAGTGATATGTTCCATTTGTTTGACAATGGCTCACCGTCCATTGTTCCAAGCTTGTATGACCCTTTACCGACAATGTCGAGAATCCGATAGGGTCCCTCTTAGTTAGGACCGAGTTTCCTTCGTTAGGATCTCGAGAATTGATTGTGATTTTCCTTAAGACCAAGTCCCCGACTTTGAAGTGTCGAAGATATGTTATTTTGTTGTAGTATCTCTCGATTCGTTGTTTTAGGACGGCCATTCGAACGAGAGCTGCTTCTCGTCATTCATCCAATAATTCGAGGCTAGTATTCATTGCCTCGCGGTTTGATTCTTCCATTGCATGTCAAAATCTGGCGATGGGATCTCCGACTTCGACGGGTATTAAGGCTTCAGAGCCGTAGACTAAAGAAAATGGGGTTGGCCCGATGCTGGATTTTGATGTCGTTCTATATGCCCATTGAACCTCGGGCAACTTTCTCTCCACTTCCCTTTGGCTTCGTTTAGCCTTTTCTTCAAGTTTTAGATGATAGTTTTGTTTGTTGATACGGTCTGTCCGTTCTCACTAGGGTGATATGGCGTCGATAGTATCCTATTCATTTTGTGTTCTTCGAGGAATTTTGTTAACATACTTCCGATGAACTGTTTGCCATTATCACACACTATTTCAGCAGGTATCCCGAATCGACATACAATGTGATCCCATATGAAGTCGTTCACTTCTTTTTCCCTAACTTTTTCGAAGGTCTGTGCTTCAACCCATTTAGAGAAATAATCAGTCATAAACAAAATGAATCTAGCTTTACCTGGGGATGATGGTAGAGGTCCAATGATGTCCATCCCCCATTTCATGAATGGCCACGGGGATAGGACCGAGTGAAGCTGTTCACCGGGCTGATGAATCATCGGTGCGAACCTTTGACATTTATCGAATTTGCGAACGAACTCCTTAGCGTCCTTCTCCATACTATCCCAATAGTATCATGCTTTGATGACCTTTCGAACTAGTGATTCGGCGCCAGAATGGTTTCCACAAGTGCCTTCATGAATTTCTCGTAACACATAATCGGTATCTCCCGGCCCGAGGCATACGGCCAGCGGACCATCGAACGTCATTCTGTATAACGTTCTGTTCTTGTCCAATGTGAACCGAGCTGCCTTAGTTCGTAGGGTCCTCGATTCCTTAGAGTCCGAGGATAGCTTCCCATTTTTCAAAAATTCAATATACTTGTTTCTCCAATCCCAGGTTAAGCTTGTGGAATTTATTTCAGCGTGCCCTTCCTCGATTACAGACCTCGAGAGTTGGACGACAGTCCCCGAGTTAATTTCATCTTTGTCGACGGATGATCCCAAGTTGGCGAGTGCATCGGCCTCGGTATTCTGTTCCCGAGGTATATGATGTAGAGTCCATTCTTTGAAGCGGTGCAAAGTGATATGCAACTTGTCTAAATATATTTGCATCCTATCTTCTCGTACCTCGAAAGTGTCGTTTACCTGGTTAACTACCAGTAGGGAGTCATATTTTGCTTCAATGACTTCCGCTCCCAAGTTCTTTGCTAATTAAAGGCCTGCAATCATAGCCTCATACTCGGCCTCGTTGTTAGTTAGCTTAACAGTTTTAATCGATTGTCTAACAGTATTTCCCGTAGGCGGTTTTAAAACAATACCGAGTCCGGACCCTTTCACGTTCGAGGCTCCGTCCGTAAAGAGGGTCCGTACCCTCGAGGAGGTTCCTGATTTCAGCAGTAGTTCCCTTTCTACTTCGAGTACGAGGGTTGGCGAAAAATCTGCCACAAAGTCTGCTAATATTTGAGACATGACGGCCATTGGGGGCTGATACTCAATATCGTACCCGCCAAGTTCGACGGCCCATTTGGCCAATCGGCCCGACAATTCGGGCTTGTGCAATATATTTCGAAGGGGATATGTGGTAATGACACATATAGGATGACACTGAAAATATGGCTTTAGCTTTCTAGATGCGCTTATTAGTGCAAGTGCTAGTTTTTCTAAGTGCGGGTATCTGGTTTTAGCATCCCCTAAAGTTTGACTTACGTTGTAAACTGGGAACTGTGTACCTTGTTCTTCTCGGACTAGCACTCATTGCTATCTCGGACACCGCCAAATACAAATATAGCTTCTCATCTGCCTTCTAGGTGTGGAGAAAAGGCGGGCACGATAGATATCATTTTAGCTCCTCCAATGCTTGCTAACATTTCGGAGTCCATGTAAAGTCGTTTTTCTTTTTAAGCAAGGAGAAGAACATGTAAATCTGATCAGATGACCTCGAAATGAACCGGCCCAGGGAAGCTATTCGTCCGGTTAGCCTCTGAACGGATTTTCACTGTCCATGACGGTAATGTCCTCGATGGCTTTGATTTTGTCAGGGTTGATCTCGATTCCACGATTTGACACCATAAATTCGAGGAATTTTCCCGAGCCGACCCCGAAGGCACACTTATCGGGTTTGAGCTTCATGTTGTATTTCCTCAAGATCTCGAAGGTTTCCTGCAAATGAGTCAAATGGTCCTCTGCATGCAGGGACTTAACTAACATGTCATCAATGTAAACTTCCATTGATTTCCCTATCTTTTCTTCGAACATTTTGTTAACTAGGCGTTGATATGTATCCCCCACATTTTTTAGCCCAAAGGGCATTACGTTATAGCAGTAGGTTCCATACTTAGTGATAAAAGAAGTTTTTTCGTGGTTTTCTGGGTCCATCTGAATTCGGTTTTACCCAGAATAGGCGTCGAGAAAAGTAAGTATCTCGTGGTCAGTCGTGGCGTCGATCATTCGATCGATGTTAGGCAAAGGGAAAGAGTCCTTTGGACATGCTTTATTTAGATCCTTATAATCTACACACATTCTAAGCTTGTTCCCCTTTTTGAGGACTACGACTACGTTGGCTAACCACTCAGGATATTTGAATTCCCGAATGGACCCTATTTTAAGGAGTTTAGTTACCTCTTCTTTTATGAAGGCGTGTTTCACCTCGGATTGAGGCCTTCTCTTCTACTTTATCGGTCTGAACTTAGGATCCAGGCTCAACCAATGAGTTGTAATCTCGGGCAGGAATCCTGTCATATCTAGATGGGACCACGCAAAGCAATCCATGTTATCAATAAAAAATGAACGAGTTTTTTCTTGAGTTTGGGGGTTAACCCCGTTCCCAGGTATACCTTGTGTTCGGGTAGATACTCGATAAGTATCACGTGTTCCAGCTCTTCGACCGTTGACTTAGTTGCATCTGATTCTTCAGGAACGACGAAGGTTCGAGGAGTGAGAAAATCCTCTTTATCATCTTCGATTACCTATTTATCTACTTCGGTTGAGGCTGGGGGCGGTGATTGCTATTTGGCTGTTTGCTTATCTTTGACGCTCGATTTTTCTGAGGTCTAGGATGCTGGTACCAGTGTCACCTCGTCGACTGCAAACATCTCCTTTGCAGCGTGTTGCTCTCCGTAAACTTTTTCACCCCATCCTCTATTGGTAACTTCATCATCTGGTGAAGGGTCGATGGCACCGCCCTTATGTTATGGATCCACGGCCTCCCGAGCAATACGTCATACCTCATATCACCTTCGATGAAGTGAAATTTTGTGTCCTGGATGGTCCCGACCACATTTACTGGTAGGATTATTTCTCCCTTTGTTGTCTCGCTAGCCATGTTAAAATCGTTCAAGACCCGAGATGCGCCCACAATTTGATCAAGTAGGCCGAGCTGTTCTACGACCCTCAACCTGATTATGTTTGCCGAGCTACTTGGATCCACAAGAACACGTTTAACTTGAACTTTATTTAACAAGATAGAAATTACCAGGGCATTGTTGTGCATTTGTGAAAGGCGTTGTGCTTTTTGGTCATTGAATGTAAGGGTGCCTTCGGGCATGTAATCTCGGGTCCGTTTCTCCCTTGTAATCGACACTTTGGTACGTTTGAAAACATGTCCTTGCGGGATGTCGACTCCACCGACAATCATGTGGATAACATTCTGAGGTTTTTCTTCCTCATTCTTTTTGTTGGTGTCTCTCTCTCTGAAGTGATTTTTGGCTCTGTCGCTGAGGAATTCTCTAAGATGACCCTCGTTGAATAACCAAGCCACTTCTTCTCTCAACTGCCTGCAGTCATCGGTCCCGTGGCCGTGTGTGCCATAGTACTTGCACATTAAGTTAGGATTTCTCTGAGAAGGATTGGTTTGTATCGGCCTTGGACACCTAGTGTCTTTAATCCTTCTAATGGCTGATACGATATCCGAGGCATCGACACTGAAGTTATAATCTGATAATAGAGGTGCTTTCGTAGGATCCGTGAACTTATCGAATCCAGTCTTACTCATGAGTCCCCGAGGATTATGTCCTCGGTCACCTCTTCGATCATTACAGATGGAATTACGTCATGTATGGTTGTTTCTTCTATCTACGGCGTACCGCTGATATCGATCTTTGATGGGCCTCAATTCTCTATCGAGATCTCTTTGGCTCTTACCTGCCGATCGACTCAGGTGTACTGAACCCGAGGGGGCTCCCAGTTGGTCATCCTCAACTCTAATCTTCGACTGGTACCGGTTGTGAACATCCGCCCAAGTCACAGCCGGGAATTCTATCAAATTTTGTTTCAGTTGGCATGATGCGATCGAGCTCCTCTCGTTCAGTCCATGTGTGAAAGCTTGAACAGCCCAGTCGTCGGTAACCGATGGAAACTCCGTACGTTCCATTTGGAATCGAGATACAAATTCTCGTAGCATCTCGTTTTCCCTCTATTTTACCTTGAAGAGGTATGATTTTCTTGTTGTAACTTTTATAGCTCCAGCGTGCGCCTTTACAAACAAGTCTGCCAACAACGAATCGATAGAGTTCGGAGGCAAGTTGTGATACCAAATCATGGCTCCTTTGGATAGGGTCTCTCCGAATTTCTTCAGCAGGACTGATTCGATTTTATCATCTTCCAAATCATTTCCTTTAATAGTGCACGTATAAGAGGTAACGTGATCATTAGGGTTCGATGTCCCGTTGTATTTTGGTATGTCGGGCATCCTGAATTTCTTCGGTATGGGATTTTTGAGCCGCACTTGGAGGAAATGGTTTTTGTACAAATTTCTTGGAGTCCATTCCCTTCAAGATCGGTGGTGCCCCCGGAATCTGATCAACTCGAGAGTTATAGGTTTCCACCTTCTTATCGTTGGCTTCAATATTCTTCTCCCTCGACTTTATCCTCTTAGTAAGCTCTTCGAGCATTCTCATTATAGCAGGGTCAGTCGTCGAAGTATTGTCACCTGATCTTTCAAGCACTAGCTCGGTACCGCGAGTAGCTTCTTGTTCGACCATATTCGGAGTCTGGTGTTGATTTTGCAATTGGGAAATGACGTTCTGTTGGGCTTGCAACATTTCAAATACGACTTGGAGACTAACACCTTCGTCTCCTCTTCCCTGGGTACCTCGATCGTCGGTCCGACCTTCTCTGCATACGCTTCCATCGGGGTCTCCGCCTAAATCTGCATTCAAAGCAATGTGTGAACCGACGTCGACCAGGTTAGCGGGTGGCGCTCCTCCGAGACCAGCTTGTAGGACCTCGACTCCTGAAGCAACAACATTCTCGTTCTCCACGTGGAGTCCTAGGCCGTTGTCACCATGTGTAGCTGCGTTCTATGAGTTTGACATGATTTATCCTGAAAGAAAAATTCTTGACAAGATACAAGCGTAAAATAGTGTGTTATACCAGAATTAACACTGAAAAATCACTATTATCCTCAGCCCCACGGTGGGCGCCAAACTGTTTACCTCGAAATACGAGTAACAATTAAATTTGTAATGTGATTATAAGGATATGCGATCCATCGCAATGCTAATTGGTAAATAATTAAACAGATAAATGAATTAAACAGTTTATATGAATCAAACCCGTAAAATTGCAAGCTTTCGACCTCAGTCTGAATAAGATTCGAGAATGGTTTGCCAAGAACAAGAAGAATAGCTATAATAATGCAAACAACTCAAATGCGGAGAATTAACAGTAAATAAAAGAGCTTTGTATTCAGCAGTTTGAGTAAGAACTAGAGCATTGTGATGATTATCATGATGGATCGTACAAATGAGTAGGGTTCCTCTTTATATAGTAGAAGAATTTTAAATAAGGAATGATTCTAATAACGGAAGTAAGATACATGATTGACATTATTAACCGCCAATAGCTCTACCGGCTCCGAGATTCTCGTCGGGGTTGATAATTGAGCGCGGATACTTCGTGATTCCGTTATTGTGGTATCGATCTAGTCTGACCTCGATATCTCAGCCTCCATACTCACTGAGCCTGAACTTACTTCTATCCCAGCTTAAAATCGAGACATACTCCTCGAACCCTCAGGCTCGTACATCTTCAATTTTTACCGTATACAAAAAGATAGACATTCACTCTAATTACAATTCTATTCGTAACAATTATGTTGAATTATGTCAATTGTCTAACTTAAAAAGTTAAGATGACACAACGAGAATGCGTTTATCTATTTATTTTAAATCAGACCAAAGAAAAAAAATTAAATGGACCGACTGTTATATATTCTTTTAATTTGTTCTTTTGTTCCTCTCTTCAATTCTTACAATCCTTATGTCCTTGTGGTGGGGTCGGGGCGGGGTGCGAGGAGAGATATTAATTATTTACACTCAATATTTATAATAAATAATTAATTTAACTTAAAGAGTCACAAATTGAAATATTGAAGTGGGAGAAGATTTATTACCTAATTATGGTTTAATTGATAAAAAATTATATGTAATTAAGACATATTTTGTGTTTATTGGTATGATATAAATTGATATGCATATGTTCCCTAATTTCTGGACGTCGTGTTATAGCGAATTGGTGAACAATCATCAATTATCTTATGAATATAGAGATGCATTATATTACAATCATTAGTGGACATATATAGTGGTAATAAGATTAAGGATAATGGCATGCTTATGGGAAGAAATAATACTGTAACTCATAACATTGCGTGGAGCCGCGGATTAATCCGGACGAAGACTTATGGCGTAAGTAATTCTTCCCATATATTCCCATTAAGAGGCAAATTATTAGAGAATATTATTTCATACACTATTTTGTACTAGTGACAAGTTTAATTTCTATGCACTACATGTATAACATTTTTTACACTAACGAATTAGTGTGAGTTGCAATTGCCTATTAATGTGTATTGCACGCCAATTTTAATAAATTCGGAAAAAAATAAATAAATGGTACCACTTCCTCTATTTCATTATCTCATACTTTCTTTAATATATTTCAGAAGAATTACATATTTTAATATTTAAAAATAATTTGATTTAAACTTCTCATTTAACCATAATTTAATGATATAACTTTATAACAAAAAAATATTATAACATATATACGATCATAAATTTTAAAATTGTACATTATACTTATAATTAACTCAAGCTAGATTAGCTATCACGATTATAAAGAAATATTAAATTGCAGTGAAGCATCCATAAATCTAAAATCATGGAACCGCCACAAGGAAAGCGGAACCACTGACCTGCCATTCAAACTATGTAGTTAGATACAACTACATATTTGAGCGACCATGAAATCCTCTAGACCTTGCCTGCTGGTTATGGTCATGCCACTTTAATAAGAAGGACTTCACACGAAATTTCAGGGCCTATTAGTGCGTAAAAGGTTGTTCGTGAAAATAAGGTGCGTCAAAAGAATTTGCGTATAATTATGTTGGAGGAAAAGTATGTATTAAACTATGTTGTTTTGACTCTCCGAAAATATGTATGTTGAATTTTTCAAAAACAATGCATTTACGACAAATATTTTGGAGGATCTACAAAGTACTGAAAATGATGACATTCTCTCATGAAATGGCAAAACGGTTACTCCTTACTTCATGCACCCTATATATAATAAGAATGACTTCATGCAAAATTTGAGGGGCTAAGATATGGCCAAAACCCCAAGAATAAAAAGGAAGATACCATGATGTGATCCACAAATACGTGGACGTCATTTTGATGGCCAAAGCCGGAAAAAACGAATTCCTATCTCTCTCGATATTGAGAGGTATCATCAAAATTGAGTAAACACTCCCCCAGAAGAGAAGCTAGTATATTTGGTAAAGATAGTGCCTTTGAAATCACTCTTCGAATATTGGTGGAGAGTGCAACCAAAAAAACAATTTCCACTCTGCCTATACTCAGAGTGTACACTAACAAAATCACATCTTCTTTGATCAGTAAAGAAAAACAAATCGTACACGATTTTTCTAGCCGCCCACAGAAATAATCCACGTCATATTAATGGGAGTCCAAACAAAATAATATTTTGTAGTATAACAGTGCCACCAAATTAGCTATCCTCATCAATCGAGCTTCTCAAAGTGACTGCTCTTGTGGTTCAACTTTTTCCACCCCTAAACTTTTAAACCTATGTAATACTCTTAATAACTTAAACTAATTGTTATGAAAATAAGTGATCTTATTAGATTCAAAATCTTTATATTTTCTGAGAGAGTATTACAAGATTGATGCCATAGTGTAAGCTTTACCTAAAGCAATAGGATAATTTGTACTTTTAGGGTGTGTTTGGTATGACGGAAAATATTTTCTGCAAAATGTTATCTCATGTTCAAGAAAGCTATCTCATTTTTATTGTTTGGTTGTACAAAATAATTTGAAAAATATTTTTCTACACGTCACATCTAACCCCAACCCCCTCTTCCTTCTCTCCCCTACCCCACCTCTCACACCCCCTCTCTCCAAAAAGGCTTTTTCTCATATTTCAGTTTTTTTTTTCCGTCACTCCAAAAAATAATTTTTATATTTCAGTTCTGGCTTTTTCATTTTTCAGTTTACATCTTCGAAATTTTACGAGTTCAAAAGTTATGAGTTCGGAGGTCTATTTGTTTGGAGGTTTGCGGGTTTAGAAATTATAGGTTTTACAGGTTCAAAAGTTTAGTTGTTCGGAATTTTATGAAATTTGTGGGTTCGGAAGGTTGTTGGTTTGAAAGTTTATGGCTTTATGTTTATCGTATCTAAATTATTTATGAATAATTTTGAAAAGTTATTTTCTTTAAATTGCATACCAAATAACAGAAGATGAATAAGATTACTACTTATTTTTTCTAAAAAATTTCCACGGAAAACATATCAATCACATCCTTAGTCTCTAGAGGAAGATAATACGATGCCGTGTATTAGACAAATGCTAGTTTTACTGTGGTCAAAATGGAGTCGTGGAGATCACAGCCGATCATGTTGACCAACCTAAGAATTAACAAGAAAGAGAAATATACAGTGTATTTTTACTACGTGTTATTTTAAGTCTTACATGTTAAGATTAGTATTGAGCAATTAGAAAATATCTGTCTTAATATTTAAGTTTAATATGTCAGACTAATTATTTAGTAATAACTAATAATATATGTTGGTGTCATATATTCTGGGAACTAATGAGTTAGTGTTCTTAAACCATGTCTAGTTATAAAAAGAGAAATTTTCAGAAATCACTATGTTTTAGTGATTATTAGTTTGCCATAGCTATTATTTATTAAATTACTTCCTATAACTATGTTTTAACTTATTATAGAGTGTATTCGATGTATTTAAGCTAATGTATTCATGTATACAATAGGAAAAGTCGACGAAAAAAAGGGAATTACAGCTAACATATAGACTGTATTCATATGTACTCGCGAGTTGTATTCGTGAATACAGTAACAGAATTTGCGAAAAAAAAGGGATTCAGCTGTTTAAAAACGGTAAGTGAATCAATTAACGCGATAAACCCCAAAAACTCAATTATAACACACAAAATTTGTATTTCCAGTTATAGAAAAGATTCTCAACCGAAAAACCCCAAAAACAGAGCAATCTTCATAGATTCAATCCATCCTTTCTTTTTTTAGTGGTATCTTTACTCAAATATTTTTTAGTGGTATCTTTACAAATAGATTTATATATTAAAATTATATAATTACATTGAATACAGTTAAATACATAAAAATACATTGAATCATGAAGTATAGCAGGTCATCTATAGTGCAAAAACATATGAATACACACTGCAGATACATTTAAATACATATATACATCTGAATACATAAATTATATTAATTAAAAAAATATGAATACATTCTACAATACATTGAATACATAATGCTGAATATATAATCCTGGACAAAACAGTAAAACAAAGTGAAGCTTTGAAATTATATAATTACATTGAATACAATTAAATACAATGAATATATTAAAAAAGTAGAAAAAACTAACGACAGTAAATACAATGAAATACATGGAATACAATGAGATACATTGAAATACAATGAAAAAAAAGGTAACAGACTCTTCAAATTCCTCAGCCCCAACCTCCGCCCCCAATCCACCGATATCCAGGCCGCCATCATGTGGGACGTCGCTGCCGGTACCGGCGCCCTCTGAGTCGTCCAGGTAGTGAATCTCTCATTTCTGCTTTGAAATTTTTGAGATCTGCACTTGTATTTCTCCAAGTCTTTGTTTCTCATTTATCTTTTTTTTTTCTAGATCTTTGTTTCTACTTACCACAACACTTTGGAGCAAAAAAGTTTAATGCATCACAACAAGGAAGGGGGGAAGTGATCGCCGACTGGATCTATTGTTGGCGGAACACGGCCCCTGGTAGGGTTTCTAAAAGCAAAGGAGGAAAAGATCGAGGAAAAAAGAGAAGAAAGAGGAAAGGGAAAGGAAGAGAGAGGGAGAGAGAAGTTTACTTCCTATAGGATAATTTTGTGAGAGAAAAAAAAAGAAAGAATGAAAAAGAAAAATAATACACAGCATATTTAATGGCTTAAAGGTAGGAAGCGGCCATAAGTAAATATTTTGCTATAAAAACTAAAAGATAGTTATAGAATATATATATTTTTTTAAATATTTATTTATAACAAATAATGTATCAACCTTTGCTATAGGAGATAAAATTTCCTTGCAGGAATTAATAGTGAGCAGGCCATTGAATGGAAGGAGTTGGGTCCAGGCCCAAAATTCCTTCAAGCAGATTCTGTGAATTACAAGCCCATGACCTCAAATCGAACCTCTACTTCGAGAGGAAAAAACATAATGAGCAAATTTCATTTGTAGCCAGCCCGTGGAAACTATTATTATCAGCTAGCCATGGATTGATCCATATAATTTATAGCCCCAAACAAATTATAATGGCTAGCCTAAATTTGTTCTAAATACGGTAGATTTTGTTGCTATCTATGTCACATCTACTTTTTCCCGCTAAAGGATGAGATTTTTTTCAATTAAAGTGACATTATTGAAATGAGATTATTTAATTATCAGAGTCTGGATAATATATGGTGTCGCAAGTCACCAGTTTATTTTTTATCCCAAATCGAGAAAGTTTGACTCCGTTAAAAATACGCGAAAACCAGAAGTCCAAATAAGTAATTATGTTAACCCTGGAGAAGGTGTGAGGCACTTCCGAGTTCCGTGATTTTAGCACGGTCGCTCAACTATTAACAATTGACCTATTTATCTGATTTATTACATATTTAAAACTTATTGAGCATTTTTACCTTTCTGCTTTTAATTATTAAGCGCTTTTAGTATTTATGGAATTTATTTGAACGAGTTACGATGTCGCACTCGTTGCTTTTGTACACATTGCAAATTGCGCCACGTAAAACGCGCCCGCAATCTACAACATGTCAATTTTGAATTATTAGAAGATATGATCGGATCACATGAAATGCACACCCGAAATAGGATTTACGTATCACAGAAACTATACCCATAGCCACAATAATTTATTTACGCACCTAAAGCGACAAACTAGGGCGTTCATTAATTATTCATTTCCTAAGTTCAGGATTGTTGTGAGGCCATGCAAATGTACCTACAAACAATTGCAGAAACCATGAAATAGAACTGGAGGTTTGAAGAGAAGAATATCAAATGAAAAATAATTGATAACCCCTTAAAAGAGCTTCTCAAGGTATTTAAAGAAGCAGAGCAGTACATCAAGCAATCCCTGGGATTTCTGGGCAAAAGCCACAGTTCTTTACAAGAATACAGATTCCCTTTGCTTTCTTGCGTGCCAAATCAAAGGCTCAAAACCATAAAATCAATCTACATCTCAATATCTTTCAATCACTAATTTGTACATTAGTAATTAAAAGTTCACTGTTATTGTGACAAAGACTAACCTAACGGACACTATAACAATTACATCAAGAAGGAAGTAAAACAGAGAGACGATAATCTCAAAGAAACAGATAAACCCATTAGGATGACGGACCGACGGAAAACTAATACAAAGAGGAAAATTAATCCTAAGAACAAACCCTAATTTTTTCTGGGATCGAAAAGAAAACAGAAAAAAAAAGTCAAAAAGAAACTAAGAACAAACCCTAATTTTTTCTTTCTCCCAAAACTTTCTGCCCAAAATCTACATGAAATTCTCCGAAAAATCCTCCTATTTATAGCCTCTCTCGAACCTTCTCTCCTTGGATGCCAAAGAACCCAAAAATCACCCCCAAAATCCAGAAAAATCTCGAATTGACGAGATAAGACAGATGTAAGGAGTAGATCGAATGTGACTCGATCCTACGCCCCACATTTTTCTTATTTTCGCCAAAAGAGCATAAATCTGAAAGAAAAAATGAGAGAGCAAGCGTGAAATTCGGAAAGAATAATTCCGTTTGTCAGAAGTCGTTAGGATACGTGGTAAAGGGAGAGAGGAGGGACCATGTGCGCGAGTTTGGGGTGAACTCGCCTGAGTTGGGCGAGTTTGGCGTGGAGTTGAGGCGGCGGCAGATTTGGTGTTGAGGAATGGAGTTGACGGCTGGTGTCTTCTTTAGAAAATTAGGGCTAGGGTTTGATTTAGTTGATATTTTGTATGATGGAAGAAAGGCATCTCAACCGTTGGATTGAAAAATCTAAACGGCTGAGATTAAGGTTTTATTATAAGCGCTGATGGGTTAACGGGTTGGGTCGGACGGGTCATGGGTTTGGGTAGGAGTTGGGCTGGATTGGGTGTGGGTTTAAAGGGAAATTGGGCCACTAAAAATGACTTTGGTCCAATTCGGAACCAAACAAAGCCTTTCTTTCATTTTTTTCTTTTCTTGAATTCTTAGATCCTAATAAAATTAATTAAAACCTAAGTTAAGTTCTAAAACAATATAATTTGTAAAATAAAATTAATTATCTATTTCTAACATTAAAATAAATAATTAAATTAAAACTAATGAAAGGAAAATAATAATTTTAAAACTAAAAGCTAAATATGTAAAAACGATCATTTCTTTTATTTTTGTTTAATAATGTAATTAACTCATATAATTAAATTCTAAATACAATTAAATTTAAAATTCTATGCAATGAATATTTTAGATATTTTTTTATAATTTTAAAAATACTAAACTAAATGCTAACAACAATTAACAAGAAGTTCTTAAAAATTCTATAATAAATTAAAATAATTATAAAGATCTATTTTTTGTGACTTTTGTAGGAGTATTTTTAGTCGGGCAAATATCACATGCTCAAAATCTAGCCGTTCCAATCATCCAGCGATGATATGCAAAATCAGTTTTCTTATTGTCAAAAATACTGATTATGGTATTTAATCTTTGAAAACAATAAATTTTCATGTCATTTTAGGTACCTAAATTGTTCTGACTATCAAAATATTATGTAAATTATTTTTAATTTTGTTGTTGTTTGCTCTTGATTGGTTAAATGAAAGCAGTCGATCATCTTCAAAGTAATATATCCTTATTGTTATGACTTTTGTTTCGCGAGTTTATATCCTTATTTAATACACGATAATATGTTCTTCACTCTTTAAATCAAATGCCCCTTTATGTACAAGAATGTAAATGTACATTCAAATAAATATTATATAATAGATATAAATTGTCAATAACTATCATCATTGTATTTTTTTAACACAATATTAAATTCTAGAAAATCTTTCATATATACATTTTACAGCATCACTACGTAGTAAAATGCACGATACACTTTATATATACAAAATTTATACATTATAGAACAGTCCATACACTTTGGATACACAAAAACGTTTGAGATACATTAATGATATATTATGGATACATTGCAAGATGCACGATACACTCTATATACAAATTATGCAATAAATATACTAAATATACTGTCACTATATAAAAATATACTAAATAAAACTGCCATTATACAATTTATATACAATAGACTGTCACTATATAAAATATGCAAATAGACTGTCACTATACAATTTATATACACTAGGCTGTCATTATACAAAATACAAAATAGACTGTCAACTATACAAAATATATACTTAATAGACTGTCACTATATAAAAAATATATAAAATAGACTATCACTATACAAAATAGATATTTCGGTCTATTAAATGTAATATATTTGGATTGAAGGGCCATTTTATGTCAGTGGAAAAAACATGAGCTATTAAAATTTTGAGGGGTTACAGAGGATAGTTTTCTCAAACATAATTGTGCCATATTTTAAAAAATATGTTTCTACTTACTTGGATGCTTCAACCTCAAGTTCAATTTATGTGAGAATGCTCGCGCTAACTTCGCTTCTCCATCTATTTCTTCTGCTAGCTCCTAGGGTTGTGCATAATTAGGTAAATACCGAATTACCGTATCGAAATCGAAAATTTTAGTATTCGGTATTCGATATTTTGGTATTCGGTTTAAGTTTAAAAAAAAAATTGGTACTAGATATGGTATTTAGTATTTTAAAATGAAATACCAATACCGTACCGAAATATATATTATATTATACAATACACATTTTATTAATTATAACTTAAATGTAAGAAATCTAAAATTTTATTTTCCTTTATTCTCTAAGTTCATCAATTAACTCTAAGCAAGCAACGAGATATTTCTCTAAGTTTTTTCTCTCTAGGTTCGTATTTGCTGGGTTTAGACAAAATTTTTGTCAACAAAAATTTCTAGTTTTGTACTTTTGAGTACTTTAATTAAGAATATTATCGTCTATGACTCTATGTACTAGTTAGTATTCAAACCGAATAAGCCGAAGTTACCGAACCGAATAAATCGAAATCGAAAGGAGAGAAATCAAATCATACCGAATTTAATTAGGTACGGTACTGATATAATATTTTACGAAACCGAATGCCAAAAATACCGAACTGAAATATCTAAATACCGTACTGTATCGACCGACGAACACCCATACTAGCTCCTCAAGTACTCCAACCAATCACTACCAATGAGAGGTGCATTCAGAATTATACGATTATGGGTGCCATTATCCTTAACGCAAACCTATCACCAGTAAAGGAAATATTACATTAGGATGCACATTCAATCGATCCACATTTTATTAATCCGGCTCGATTCGGTTCATCTCAATTCATTTTGGATTAATTCGATTCGATTTACAAGTTTTTTGTCCACCAAATCGAATAAATTTTATCCAATTTTGATCTAATTCTCTCGATTCAAATTTTATTGTATAATGTAATTAAAAATCCATAATAAAATTTGTAATTCGCAATTACATCCCTTCAATGTACAAGTAGCTAGATTAATATTATGTCGTTGATGGCATCATTCTAAATTTTATTTGAAATCAGAAAAAAAAAACCTTAGATGGATAAAAATGATTAACATTAGTCAAATAAAATTTTGAAAAAGAACAAAAGAAGCGAATATACAATTTAAATAGATAATAAGAATGGGTGGGAGAGATTCAAAAATAGCCAGTTTCAAAAGTAATCGAAATTTAACAACTTTTCGTGTAAAGATAAATTTGAACGAAAATACTATTCAAAATTCGAAAAATATTCCGGCATAATATAATGGAATTCCAGCATAAGTATACTAGAACTCCAACATAATATACTGGAGTTCCAACAAAGTATACCGGTCCAGTATAATATGTTGGAAGTTCATACACAGGTGCTCGAATCTCCAGTATATTATGCTGGAACTTTCCGCGTGTTGGAGTTCCAGCATATTATGCTGGAAGTTTATACACAGGTGCATCGAACTCCAGTATATTATGTTGGACCGGTCCTGTTGCAGCAAAATAGTGATTATTTTTCAATGACTTAGCAAACGCTAACTATTTTTGAATGATCAGTCCGAAAACTGACTAGTCCATGCTATTTTTACTGCAGTAAGAGGAAAATATAAAGATGAAGAAATAAAAGAAATTAAGAAAAGGCAGGAAAGAAAGGGGAAAAAGTGAACATTAGGGACAAGGATATATAAAACTCACATGGGAAACCAACGAGTCCCGATCCTAGATTCCATGTAAGGAGATTCGACATGGCACCTACAACTATTATCGATTGAGGGTGCAACTGATTAATTATATAAGTTTTTCTGTAAAAAACCAGTACATATACAAAAATTTACCCTGCGCTACCGGTTGGCGTGCCTCCCACAATAGCCTACATTGATCTGCCCCTGTTACCAATTAATGAATGCAGCAAGACGGGGAAGATGATGTTTTGGGGAGAGTTAAACTGGTAGGGAACAATTATTGCTAAGTGCCTTGTCCGCCTGTTTAACTTCTATACACCGATAGTGTAAATTATTAGGCCAACCTAACTTAAGATAACTACTTATAATCAGTAAACTAGTAACCTGAAAACCATGACAAGTATCCTTCTTAATCATAACATGACATAGGTGTTGCACCGTCGGTGTAAAAAATATTTACACAATAAGGTCATTTGTAAGCATTAAATGGTAATCGTAACCTTGTAAAAATGGTAACTAGCATGGCATTACCTGTTATCTACATTGATTGTGGTAAACGACTTTATACTGTTAATGTACATAACTTTAGTTATCTACGGATCTGGTCTTTTCAGCACCCTTTGCAGCATTCAGGCATCATCCGTTCTTGATCAGAGCACTGCAACCAGTGAGCTGGGAAAAGGGATAAGTTCCTCATAAGCTGTGAAGAACTCTTCATTCTCCTCGTGAAATTGATTTGGCTTAGCTCTGTCTTTGTAGAGGGCCATAAATTTCATACAACAAAGCATCATTATCCTCCTAAAACACTTTCTGTGTCATAATAAGAATCAATCGATGCAGAGGGATGATGCTGATGAGAATAGCCATGATCTTGTTGGGTGTCATAATATCTGCAAGAATGGAAGGACGATGCAGAGGGATGATGCCGATGCAAAGAGCCACCTTGTTCAGAATCATGAAATGACTCCTCAATGAAAGGAGGCTTTGATGGAACAGGCACTTCTAATTCCTTTTGTGTGAGTAGTTTAATAACAGTTGTCATATCTGGACGCATAATAGGTGACTCTTGAGTACATAACAGGGCAATTTGAATCACCCTTAGTACTTCATCCACATCTTCTATCTCCATGCTCGGATCTATTAGTCGAGATACCCTTTTCTCCTTAAAATGTCTCCAAGCCTGCACGTTAAATTAACAAGATAATCTCAAATGCAGTCTGTTGAACTTGGCAATATAACAAAAGCAAGGATTTACGAGTGCAAAATCTTTTTGTACGACGACTGTAGCGCTTAACCTGTTATAGCAGGTTAGGTATCATAGAGACTTTACCTCTTTATCTAACTGACCTGATTGTGGAAGTATTTTTATACTGTCAGTGGTTAAAATTTGAAGTCTAGAAGTAAATGCGGAAAACAAAGTGTTCTGAGGGGAACTTACAATGGTTACAAGGGTGTCTAGAGTGTCATCCGCTGGAAATTTGTTAATCTCCCGGCCGCTTACTATTTCTAGGATGAGAACTCCAAAGCTATAAACATCCACTTTGTCAGTCAATTGTCCATGAGCAAGGTACTCAGGAGCCATGTATCCGCTGCAGGTAAAGGATTAGCACAGGTAAGGACAAAATGAAGAATGACAATATGTTAATCCAAATTCAAGTGCTTCATTACATACTTACAATGTGCCTGCAATAACAAGAGGTGCACTTCCTTGTTCCCTGATATTAAACCTGGAAATCCCAACAAAAAACAAACAACAAAAACGACGTTTGAATTTCTAAGCAAGTTAGAGTCCAATATATGACTCTCTGTCCATGTTGCTCCATTCAACCTCATCTTAATCCAATATTATACAGCAAAAATAAAAATAAATATAGACACCAGAAGTACTCCATATTTTCTTGTGACATGAATCTGGAAGAGGACTAAAGGACTCTTAGAAAGCAATGGACCTAAAGTTAATGCACTAACCTGGCAAGACCAAAATCTGCAATTTTGGGACGGTACTTTGAGTCTAGTAAGATGTTACTAGGTTTGATGTCTCTGTGGATGATTCTAACTTGGCAATCGTTGTGAAGATATTCTAAACCTTCAGCTGTTCCTTCGATTATCTTGAGCCTTCTCTTCCAATCTAATTCTTTCCTTTTCTTTGAATCTTTCTTTCATGCATATAGTCAAGAAAATCAAGTTACTGGGATAATATATAGTAACTTCTAATTACATATGACACAACATTTGTTTCTATCCTTTCCGAGAAAGGAGTAGAAGGATTAAATATCTAAAGAACAAATTACGTACCGAATAAGATAAGATCAAGGCTTTTATTTTCCAGATACTCATAAACAAGAAAGCTGTCATCATCAGTGAAACAACAACCAAGGAAACGAACCAAATTCTGGTGTTGAGCTTGTCCGATAATGTCTATCTCATTGGATATCTCTTCATTCCGAATCTTGGTAGTTAAGAACATTCGTTTGATAGCAATTTCTCTACCGTCTGGCAAAGTCCCCTACTTCAGAAACATTCTAAACTTATTTTGCAGAACTACCACTGTCAAAGCAGAGAAGCAAAATAGGGGAAAAAAGAACAAAAAAAGGCAGTAGTATGCATTTATACTTTAAAGACTTCACCAAATCCACCTTGGCCAATCTTGCATTCTTCACTGAAGTTGTCTGTAGCTTTCTCTAGAGTTGAATATTTGAAATGCAGGCTCCTCTTCATAACAGATGACTCAAGATCTGATTCTTCAAGAGAGTAAGTAAACAGAGGATTAATGAAGAATAGACCAAAATAATCTCTGCAACAAACACTAAGACTGTATTACCATTAGGTTTCTTCTGGTGTTTCAATCGTTTTTCTTGAAGAGTTGTACCCACAATATATCCAACCAGAACAGCGACTACGCATACACCAACAGCAACAACAACAAATACAACGTACATGAAAATGGCTCCTGCAAAATGACTTCCTTGTTAAATGAGTTTAACTTTTGTGCACTAAAAGTGTATATTATTATACACTATCTAGTTAACTTACAATAAGTAACTAGTTATAGCAAACTATATTGCTCGAACTCTCTGAAAATATCGTCAGTCGTGTGTCGGATCCTCTAAAAATAATGCATTTTTGAAGGATCCAACACGGGTGCGACAACATTTTGAGAGTACGCGCAACGTAATAGTAGGTGTGTAACCTGGAAAAAGAATACATAGCTGCTGATTGTGTAAAACATTTTATACTATCAATGTATATAAGTTAAATCCTTCAAATTTTCTAAAGTGCATGCAGCTGACCTTTAGTATTAAGAAAGAAACTCGAACCATCGGTAAATTCATATTCCGAGTAACGAAAATAGCAGCCAACGTTAAGGGCGCGCGCCTCAATGGATGGCAAACAATCAAGGAGAGATGTGCTTGCGTTTGTCAGGCAATCATTACATGATTTTTCGTCCAAAGTATTCCAGCAGTTAGCCATGCCATAAACTGATAAACCATGGGCTTTCCTTTGTCCCTCTGCATAGCCACCGTGAATTGGGGCCATGTTTACCAAATCCTTGACAACTTTGGTTGCCACATCCCTAAATTGCTCATTCTTCAAGTTCACTGCATCGCTGCATCTCTTTTTATCAAAATTTAACCCAAAAAAAAGAGAACCATGAGAACCAAGAACAAGCAAGCCAAAGTCATGTTTGTTAAGATATAATTAATTATATAAAAGTGTACTCTCCGTCTCTCCCTAATAGTTTAAGTTTTTGGATAGATGGTCACTCACTTATATACGATACGAAAACAGACAGAGATCTTGGGTTCAAGTGATCTCACCACCCAGTATCTAAAAGAATTTCCTCGTGCTTCGCTCATGAAAAAGAATTAGGCCCTCAGGAGTGTGTCGAAGATATAATTAAATAAATAAAAATGTAACTCTATAATGGCTTAAACTTTTAGATAAAATATTCACACACTGCTACTTAGGGATACAGCTAAATGGTGCCAACGGGATTCAATGATTGGAAATTTGTGTAAATAGCGCAAAGGGTTCACTTAAACATTAGGGAAACTTCTATTATAGCAACAAAGGTGGCATAAAAATTAATTTATTTGCAAGTATGAATATAGGTATGACATTGTTGCATTTTTTTTTATCTCTTTAATAGAATTTCCGGCTCCGCCATTGATGCTAATACCATGCTATGTTAAGTTACGTCTTCAAGATGGGATTTTTGCTTTCTGTATCTCTGATGCATGTAAACAGCCCACATAAAATACCAAAGAAAAATATCAAGCAAAAGAAAAGGGGAAAGAGAAATTACTTTGACGTCGTGGGGAGAAGAGGACTCATAAAAAAAGCTATAGTTCTCGAATCTCATGAAGCAACCATCAAAGAAAACACGACCGCTGCTGTGGGGAAAGCAACCAGGCAATTGCGTTTTAATGGTAGAAAAACAAATTTCGCAATCATCATTAGTCAGATCGTCCATGCATTGAGCCAAGACGTAAATTCGATTCGGAGGGTACCCTTCTCCATATATCGAAAATTTGTTTTTTCGCATTTCGGGTTCCATTGATACTATTGCATTGGCGTAGTTTTGGTTGAATTCTGAAACATTCTCTGCTCGATCTTCGCCGCATAGTTTATAGACCAGCTCTGTTCGAGGATTCGCAATTGCTGGAAAAATAAAAAAGCTAGAGAGGAGAAGGCGTAAGAACAAAACGACATTGGCCATTAGGAGAGAGGTGTTCATCTTGGTTTTTCATTTTTTTCTTCGAATTTCCTTTTGTTTTCAGGTGTAATTAAGGGTGTCTAACGGGCGGGCCGGGCCGGGCCGGTTACGTTTTTTTTCTAATCGGACGGGTTGCGGTTACGGGTTCTTACCGGTTAATTGTTAACGGGTTTAACGGGTTGGGGTT
>ML417906.1:2280-18687 GCA_005239525.1 Nicotiana knightiana | reverse complement strand
TCACACTACTATGCGATCGCAACTATACCTATGCGATCGCATAGTGTAACACACCAGACATCAAAAAACTCATTTTACACTAGATTTTTCCTAAGTTTCGCAATCCGACACCTACCCGAAACTCACCCGAGCCCTCGGGGCTCAAAACCAAATATGCACACAGCCTCAAATACATCCTACGGACTTATTCGTGTAATCAAATCACCAAATTAACATCAAAAACATCGAATTAAACCTCAAAATCAATGAAATATTTCAACACTTCATAAACTTTCAAATTTCCCATTTTTTATCCGAATCACGTCCAACAAAGTCCGTTTATTACCAAACTTCACAGATAACACATATAAAACATTTTGAACCTGATCCGGGCTCCGGAACCATAATACGGGCCCGATACCACAGGTTTCACTCCAAATTTCGTTTTCAATAACCTTTATATTTTTCAGAAAACAATTTTATTTAAAAATTCATTTCTCGGACTTGGGACCTCGGAATTCGATTCCAGAAATACGCTCAAGTCCCATATTTTCCTACGGACCCTCCGGGATGGTTAAATCATGGGTCTGGGTCCGTTTACCAAAAATGTTGACCAAAGTCAACTCTATTCAATTTTTCAACACAAAATTATTGTTTTTATCAATTTTTCACATAATGGATTCCCGGTTACATGCTCGGGATGCACACGCAAATCAGGGTGAGATATAAGGAGGCTTTCATGGCCTCGGAACACAGATTTAGCTAAAATTACACGGGATGACCTTTTGGGTCATCGCAATCTCCACCTCTAAAACAAATGTTGATACCCAATTTTTCCTCAAATTATTTTCAAACTTGCATATATACTTTGAAAATCATTCTTTATAGTGACTGGTATTTTCCCACAATTTTTCGTATTTTTATCAAATTATTTTCCTGTTTATTTAATACTTTATATCCCATAATTATTCATGAATGATGTTATAAATAATTTCAAATCATTTTACTACTCAATATGTTATTTATATCCTATTTAATTCCCTTAGGATTTATTTATTTCAAAAATTAGCCAATATTTGCGTTATTTAGTTAATTTCAGCAGTTTTGCGATTATAGCAAAAATGTACATTTATACCATTTTAAAATCAATAAATGATCATTTATAGTCAATCGCCTTAATTTCATTTATTTGGTCTCAATTTCATTTTTTTACAATTATTAGCTATTTTAATTAATTAATTATCTTATTTAATAGGGTATTTAAACGTTTAGCCCTTTTTATTTAAATTATAGCCAATTTTAAACCAACCCCCACCTGACCCAAAACCTATTCTCTAACCCAACCCAAAACCATTCCTACCCGGCCCAACCACACGCCCGATCTGAACCGTTGATCATATGAGATCAACGGTCCAGATCTAAGTTACCTTAATTAAACTCAACCACTACCCCCTCCGACCCCTCATTTGCTAACACCCATTCTCTCTCTATCTCTATCTGTTACTCTCAAGCTCTCTCTAGAAGCATCTTTTGGTTTCTCTCCTCCGATGGGGTCTGTTCACCTTCTTCGGCTGATTCTCTCACCGAAAACCATGGTTCTTCATCATCTCCTGGTTATCTATCCACCTTGCACAGGTCCAGTGATACCCTAGGGACCTCAGGCAAAACTGGAGCGGTTCACTCACCTCTCAGGACCCCTCATGCCACTTTTTAGCCTCCCCCGGTCGTTTGAGTAAGAGCTACAACCTTTCCGGCTTAAGCCGGCAACGTCTTTGAGGTTTTTCCTACTTCTCTGGGTTCCTAGAAACACTAACTCCTATATCTTTTTAATTTCTTCTAGATCTGTCTTAGATCTACGATATTACTAAGCTTTTCAACACGTTTCTTTAAAATAGAAAGCTTTTCTACTTTGAACAGTCTTCGTCTTCAAACTAGGGTTTCATAACCCCTTTTTAAAACGGCTTTTACTTCCGATTTTAGTATTATCTTACGATTTTTATTATGTTCAAACGTTCATTTAAGTTTTTATCTTTATCTGAGTTATTATGTCAAAACCCTAATTTTCTTAGCCCTAATCCTGGGTATCCGAGTCTGTCTTTGATAATATGCTCGCGTAATTTGCCTGTGTGCTTGTTTCCCATAAATATTCTGAGGTTATGTGATTTTATCCCATTATGTTCATTGGGGTTTCTGGTTCTTCGCTATTCCCATTTATAGTATGTTTGTTCTGTTGATTCCTTTAATCATTTAACATGTTCTAGTTTGAATCCTTGATTTTATACGATACTTTTACCTTATTGTGCCTATTAGGGTTTCCGAGTTGATTTCTTTTGCCTATTATGTGTTTGCAATCTGTGTTAATTTCCCTTAGCTAATGCTACTCTTGTTTGAATCCCTAATTTCCTATAATTGATACCTTTCACCAATCTCTTGTGATGATTTCCTTACTGATTTCAACCACTAAAATATTTTCTTGCCTTATCCTATGGTCAACTATGTTACCAGCTGACTCCTAATTACTTTCCTTAATTAGAATTTACTTAACCTGGCCTCTATTACATGTTCTGTACTTGTGTGATACCAAAATTGTTTCCTTATATACTATATTCAGTCTTGCATGATTTCCTTCTTTATTTATTACTTGTATGTTACCGTTTGAAGTAACTCCTTAATTAAAGGGACTACTTATGCTGATGTGATTATAATTGGTACATAATTCTGTAACTTACTACTGAACTATGATTCTTGCCTTATTTTCTACATAGTTTCAAACTATATATACTTATAGTCTTTCAATAACAAAATGAACACACATATTGTTCTAAGCTCTCTCCTACACAAACACATACACTCTCTTTCTTCTCTTGTTGTTTATTTGCAACTCAGTCGGCTGAAAGCCAAGACTGAGTGATTCTACTATTCTATTACTCTACTGCTCTACTGTTCTTCACATTACTGTTCTTCACTCTGCATTTAATATTCATTCAAAACTGGTATGTTTTTCAGTTTATGTTTATAGCACCCAAAATAATATGTTTTTGTTTGTATTACGATTCCTTTTTTTCCTCTTATGCTTCTATTTGTGGTTCTGCTGCTTACCTTGCAATTAGCATGTCTACTATGTCCATATGATATCCCTTTCCCTTTAGTTCAGCATGTCTATTGCTTTTCTCATCTGTTTCACTATGATTCTGCCTTACCCCTGATTCTTGACGCTATAAGCATGCATTCCTGATACTTACTCATTCCTGCCTAGGGTACCTGGGTGTGACACTGCCTGGGATTCTCTGAGGTCCTTAGGAACTCTGACACACCTGGGTTATACAAGGTCATGGCATATGGAATTGTTTGATCTGAGGATTTGGGCTTATTGTTAGGCTCCCTATAGTGTAACTTCAAAATTTCCTTATTTACTTATGAAATTTGTGTAATGCTGGTCTGTAATAATTAATTATAAAAATGATTCTAGGGCTAGATAGTGAAATGGGTGGGGTATGCATGCTTAGTATAGATGTGGGTAGAAACCATGCTTATAGGTTTGCTTTCATATATGCGCAATAGCCACCATGCTTAGGAATACATGTCATACATGCATTAGATATCATTATACTTAGGTCCATTCATGTCAGCATCTCATCATACTTATATCCACTTAGAAATTATGTTTATAGTTGGATAACAACAGAAAAATGGTTGTTATAATATTACTGTTTCAGCATTCTCACAATTGTTTCATCTAGAAATCCCGTTTAGGCTAAATAACTAATTATTGTCAAATCTTACATCTTAGAAATCATGTCCCCTTAGGATTTCATTCTCAGCATGCTCATGTTATCTATGCCAAAATCATGTTTTAAAATAAATAGTTGTTATGGACAGCTAGAAATCATGTATTAGGTTTCAGTAACTTAACAAGGAATTACGTCTCTGTATGTTCTATTTTTAATCAGAATGTGTAAATGAATCTCGCGAAAAAAATAGATTTTAATACTGAAGACGCTCATGCATTTAGAACAGCATGTAAAAATTTGCATCCTTCTGCACCTTATTTTGCATTTAGATGCCATGTCCTTAGGATTGAATTTATATTCACCCCTTTATCTTGGTTAAGATTAAAAACAGACTCATCCTTGTCTAACTACTATTTTATTTGAAAAAAAGCTAAAATAGTGTAACTGGAGCGGTTTAATACGCCTAGGCAAGCCTTAGGTATTAAACTTTTAAAAACTGGATATCTACCTTCTATCTGTGTGTTGTTTGGTTAATAATAGGTCAGGATCGATAGTCTAAATCTGGTAAAGATCCTTTTCTTTGAAACTCAGTAAAAACACTGCCTCATTACTGTATTCTCTCCTAGACATCATGCTTTAGGTCCTGAAGTTAAAGACTTTACTTGTGTTTCAGTCGTGTTATTTATGTGTATAATTTGGGAAGGAATATCTGAGCCTCATATCTGCCTCTATATGTTTCCCTGTATTTGCAGTCCTAATTGTTTTGTTTGTCGCTTAGCATTTTGTCCTTTAAACCTAGGGGTTCAGCCTAGTACTCACCCTCTAGGAATAGTAGTCCCTAACTTCCTCCAGGACTGATAGGATGGGACGGGTAATAGAACGCAATAAGTTTCGTGACCAACACGCATTTTAAATAACTTCGCGGGGTGGGAAAGGATAGAATATGGATATGATGACCGGTGCGCTAATACCACGTGTAGCCCCTCTTCGAGGAGTGATTACCGGGTATTGCATTGATGTGATCTATATTATTATACACCTAGGACACCTTTTATATGCTTAGCTCGTAATCTTTTTTCCAAAGTCTAACTTCATTTACTATATTTTCAAAAATCTGCATGTTTAAGACTTAAATCCCCTCTTATTTGAGCCTTTATTTGTTATTTGCTATCTGTACAAATTCACGAAACCATTCGCTCGGGAACCACACGTGTGGATCCTGAGGGGTGCCTAACACCTTCCCCTTAGGATTTTCAAGCCCTTATCCAAGTCTCTGGTTAGCAACGTAGTTATAATTGAACCTCTTAGGTGCCCTAACGCACCGTTAAATCGTTAGGTGGCGACTCTTCAAAATATGCAAACTCCCTTTCCCAAAAGGAATGAGTTGTCCCAACCAATATCATGAACCCGATCTCTGCGGGGGAAAAAGGGGTGCGCGACAACAAACGTTAGTCCTCGAACGGACATAGAAAGATACCTGAATCGGGGAAAAGATGGGGATCTCGGCTCCGCATATCAGACTCGGACTCCCATGTAGCTGCCTCAACAGGCTAACCTCTCTACTGAACACGAACCGAAGGATAAATCTTCGATCTCAACTGACGAACTTACCGAGCTAATATGGCTACCGGCTCCTCCTCATAAGTCAAATCCTTGTCCAACTAGACACTACTGAAGTCCAGCACATGAGATGGATCTGCGACATACTTCCGAAGCATAGATACATGAAAAACCAGATGCACGGCTGATAAACAAGGTAGTAAGGCAAGTCTGTAGGCCACCTCTCCTACCTTGTCCAGAATATCAAATGGACCAATGTACCTAGGGCTCAACTTGCCATTCTTCCCGAACCTCATCACTCCCTTCATGGGCGATACCCGAAGCAATACCTGGTCACCAACCATGAATGCCAAATCACGAACTCTATGGTCTGCATAACGCTTCTGCCTGGACTAAGTTGTGCGAAGTCTATCCTGAATGATTTTCACCTTGTCCAAGGCATCCTGAACTAACTCTGAACCCAACATTCTAGCCTCTCCCGGCTCAAACCACCCAACTGGCGACCGACACCGCCTACCATACAACGCCTCGTAAGGAGCCATCTGAATGCTTGACCGATAGCTGTTGTTGTAAGCAAACTCAGCTAAAGGCAAAAACTGGTCCCATGAACCTCCAAAGTCAATGACACATGCTCGCAACATATCCTCCAAGATCTGAATGGTACGCTCTGACTGTCCGTCAGTCTTAGGATGAAACATTGTGCTCATCTCAACCCGTGTGCCCAACTCATGCTGAAATACTCTCCATAAGTGGGAGGTAAACTGAGTACCTCGGTCAGAAATAATAGACACGGGCGCACCATGCAAGCGAACAATCTCCCTAATGTAGATTTTTGCCAAATTCTCTAAAGAATATGAAACTGATACAGGAATGAACTGTACTGACTTGGTCAGCCTATCCAAAATGACCCACACCGCATCAAACATCCTCTGAGTCCGTGGGAGCCCAACTACGAAATCCATGGTAACACTCTCCAACTTCCACTCGGGAAGCGCAATCTGCTGCATCAAACCACCGGGTCCCTGGTGATCGTACTTAACCTACTGACAGTTCAAGCACCGAGCTACATATGCCACAATGTCTTTCTTCATCCGGCGCCCGGATGAATGGAATACCGGGAACTATGGGCCTCCTGAAAGATCAACTCAGGAATACCATCAACATCAGGCACACAAATACGTCCATGCATCCTCAAGACTCCATCATCACCCACTGTAACCTGCTTGGAACCTCCGTGCCGGACCGGATCTCTAAGAACACATAAATGATGATCATCATACTGCTGGTCTCGAATACAATCAAACAATGAATAATGGGCCACCGTATAAGCCAAAACACTGCCAATCTCTGTAACATCCAATCTCATGAATCGATTGGCCAAGGCCCGAACATCTAAAGCAAGTGGTCGCTCCCCGACCGGTATGAATGCAAGACTACCCATGCTGGCTGACTTCTGGCTCAAGGCATCGGCCACCACATTGGCCTTCCCCAGATGATATAAGATGGTAATTTCATAATCCTTCAATAGCTCTAACCATCTCCTCTGCCTCATATTCAACTCTTTCTGCTTGAACAGATACTGCAAACTCTTATGATCTGTGAACACCTCACAGGACACACCATACAGATAATTCCTCCAGATCTTCAACGCATGAGCAATAGCTGCTAACTCCAAATCATGAACTGGATAATTCCTCTCATGAACCTTCAACTGACAAGAAGCATAGGTTATAACCTTGCCATCCTGCATCAACACTGCACCAAGTCCCACCCGTGAAGCATCACAATACACGGTATATGGCCCTGAACCTGTGGGCAAAACTAACACCGGTGTCGTGGTCAAGGATGTCTTGAGCTTCTGAAAGCTTGCCTCACACTCATCAGACCACTTGAACTGGGCACCCTTCTGAGTCAATCTGGTCATCGGGGCTGCAACAGATGAAAATTCGTCCACAAACTGGCGATAATAACATGCTAAGCCCAAGAAACTCAATCTCTGTAGCTGAGGTGGGTCTAGGCCAATCTCTGACTGCTGAAATCTTCTTAGGATCCACCTGAATACCCTCTGCCGACACCACATGACCCAAAAATGCTACCGAACTCAACCAGAATTCACACTTGGAAAATTTGGCATACAATTGACTGTCCTTCAGAGTCTGGAGGACGACTCGAAGGTGCTTCTCATGCTCCTCTCGGCTGCGGGAGTAAATTAAAATATCATCAATGAAGACTATAACAAACGAATCCAAATAGGGCCTGAACACTTGGTTCATCAACTCCATAAAAGCAGCTGGGGCATTTTTCAACCCAAACGACATCACCAAGAACTCATAATGCCCATATCGAGTGCGGAAAGCTGTCTTAGGGACATCGGATGCCCTAATCCGTAGTTGATGGTAGCAAGATCTCAAATCAATCTTGGAAAACACTGAAGCACCTTGAAGCTGGTCAAATGAATCAACAATCCTCGAAAAAGGATACTTATTTTTAATAGTAACCTTGTTCAACTGCCGGTAGTCAATACACATCCTCATCGAGCCATCTTTCTTCTTGACAAACAACACTGGGGCACCCCAAGGAGAAACACTAGGCCTAATGAAGCCTTTATCAAGCAAGTCCTGTATCTGATCCTTCAACTCCTTCAGCTCTGACGGGGCCATACGATATGGTGGAGTAGAAATGGGCTGAGTGCCCGGAGCCAACTCAATGCAAAAGTCAATATCCCTGTCGGGCGGCATACCCGGCAGGTCAGCAGGGAATATATCTGGAAACTCACGAACAATGGGCACGGACTCCATAGAAGGAACCTCAGCACTAGAATCACGAACATACGCCAAATATGTTAAACAACCCTTCTCAACCATACGCCTAGCCTTCATATATGAAATAACACTGCCCGAAGAATGACTAGGAGTTCCCCTCCACTCTAATCTTGGTACTCCTGGTAAGTCCAAGGTCACAGTATTGGCATGACAATCCAAGATAGCATGGTAGGAAGATAGCCAATCCATCCCCAAAATAACATCGAAATCAACCATATCAAGAAGCAAAAGATCTACATGAGTCTTCAGGCCATTAATAACCACTAATCATGAACGGTAGACTCGATCTACCATAATAGAATCACCCACAGGTGTAGATACATATACAGGAGTACTCAGAGAATCACAGGGCATAATCAAATAAGGAGAAAATATGAAGACACATAGGAGAATGTAGACCCCGGATCAAATAAAATCGAAGCATCTCTACTGCCAACTGAAATCGTACCTGTAATGACTGCACCAGAGGCCTCAGCCTCAGGCCTGGCAGGAATAGCATAGCATCGGGGCGGAGCCCCTCCAACGTGGACATCTCTAGGTTGACCTACTGCGGGCTGACCTCTACCCCTCATAGCATGACCTCCACCTCTAACTGTCTGGCCTCTACCTATGGCACCTCGACCTCCACCCCTAGCTGGCTGAGAGGGTGTGGGTGCACCTGGTGCGGGAATCATAGCACGGGAACCCGGATGCTGAGAAATACTAGAAGCTCGGGGAAATACCTAGAAATGTTCCCTGGAACACCACAAGAGTAACAAGACCTCTGCTGCTGAGACTGCTGGCCCTAAAATTGTCCCTGTCGACCAAAATAACCACCCTGAAAGCTCTAAAGTGGCGGTGCATCGATAGGAACTGGTGGTGCACTGAGAGGAGCGGGTGGAGCACTGTGGGATACCTGAAGTACCGACTGGTATGGTCTAGAAGGTTGACCTCTGCCAAAAAAATCCCTGCCTCCAGATGAGGCACCACTGAATCGGCCGAAATAACGAGGCCTCTTGTCAGACCCCTGACCACTGCCCTGAAACAAGACCATCTCAATACGCCTGGCCACATTGGCCGCCTCTTGGAATGAAATATCAGTACCTGACTCTCTGGACATCTAGTGTCTAATGGGCAGAGCTAGCCCCTCAATAAACCTCCTCGCCCTCTCTCGATTTGTGGGAAGTATCATCATAGCATGTCGGGCTAGAGTGATGAACCTGGTCTCATACTCTGTAACAGTCATAGATCCCTGCTGGAGACGCTCAAACTGTCTCCGAAGATCCTCCCTATGAGTAACTGGCAGAAACTTCTCCAAGAACAACTTGGAGAACTGAGCCCAAGACAACGGCAAAAATCCAACTGGCCTGGTCAAGAAAAAATCCCTCCACCAAGTCTTGGCGGTACCAGAAAGACGGAATGTGGAAAAATCAACTCCATTGGACTCTACGATGCCCATGTGCCGAAGGACCTCGTAGCAACTGTCCAAGTAATCCTGGGGATCCTCTGATAGTGCACCAGTAAATGTATCCTGGGGATCCTCTGATGGTGCACCAGTAAATGTATCCTGGGGATCCTCTGATGGTGCACCAGTAAATGTAGTAGGAAATATCTTGGTGAACCAATCCAATCTCCACAAAGCATTGGCGGACATGGCTGCCCCCTCAACTGCCTGTGCCACAAAACCCGGATGAGCTGCTCCAGTTGCCTGAGGTGTTGGAGTCTGGAACTGAGAAGCTAGATGCTCTAGTGTGCGGGTAGCAGGTGTCTGGGTCCCTACCCCAGCCTGAGAGACGGCTGGTGCAGTAGGAAAAAGACCGGCCTGAGCCACGCCCTCCATAAGGCTCACTAAGCGGACCAGAGCGTCCTGAAGAACCGGGGTGGCAGTGAACCCCTCTGGGACCTGAGCAGGTCCGACCGAAACTGTCTGAGTGGGAATCTCCTCAGCAACCTCCACCTGAGGATCCTCTACTGGGGCTGCTACTCTGGGCTGAACCCTGGCTCCCCCTCAGCCTCTATTAGGAACTGCAACGGGAGGATCGGGTTGTTGATTGGTAGATGAGGAAGCACGCATTCTCTCCATCTGCGAGAGAATGGAATAGAAACTCAGTCAGCATTTAGAACTCAAATCGCACGACAGAGAAGAAAAGATGTGAAGTTATATCCTAACTTTGCAGCCTATGGGGGACAAGTACAGACGTCTCTGTACCGATCCCTCAGACTCTACCGAGTTTGTCCGTGAATTTTGAGACCTAAGCAACCTAGTGCTCTGATACCAACTTGTCACGGCCCGAAATCCCACCTCCAGGACGTGATAGCGTCTAACGTTGAACCCGCTAGACAAGACAATATTTCGATTATTACATTTACTTATTTATTGTGGACAATTGAAATAACAGTGGTAAATTAGAACAGTTATAATTAGAAATGCGGAAGATAAGAAATTCAACAACTTAAATAATAAATCTTACGAAATTTCTTAAATGCACCCCCAGAACTGGTATCACAATCCACGGACTGTCTAAGAATACTAAAACAAAAGTCTGAATAAACAATACAATTGTCTCGGAAATACAAGAGAAGACAAAACGAGAAGGGATAAGATAGGAGGTGACGCGGCCTGCGGACGCCTGCAGGACTACCTTAGTGTCTCTTGTGGTCAGAAGGATACTCCCTCGATGACTGTGCACCGGGTCCGGTACCGTAATCTGCACAACATAAAGAAGTGCAGGTGTAGCATTAGTACAACCAACCCCATGTACTAAGTAAGTGCCGAGCCTAACCTCGGCGAAGTAGTGACGAGGCTAGGACACGACAAACAATATATACCTGTGCAATTCAATAATATATAATAGAAATGACTACAGGAAATAAACAGTTAAGTGTAAAACGGGGGGAGAACATGCTGGGGACAAGGGGAAAACAAGTACTAAATCACAGAACGAAGCAACAGTCTAAGTATCATAAATAGCAACAGGAAGTAAACACATGGAGCAAACAAGTGCCCGGCATCACCCTTCGTGCTTTACTCTCATCCTCACCAAAACAAGTACACGGCATCACCCTTTGTGCTTTACTCTCATACTCACCAAAACAAGTGCACGGCATCACCCTTTGTGCTTTTACTCTCATCCTCACAATGCAATGAATAAATGAAACGGCACGGCATTAACCTTCGTGCTTTTAAATATATAAAAAATCATGGCATGGCATCACCCTTCGTGCTTTACACTCTTTCCCTCACAATGAAATAAATAAATACACGGCATCACCCTTCATGCTTTACACTCTTCCTCACCCAAACAATATCAAGAACAACAAATTTGGCAAGGAAAGACCACAATACAAACCATAAGTGACAACATCCCGGCAAGGGAACAATAATAAAAATATCACCGTCCCGGCAAGGGACACATCTATAACCAATCTCACTGAATATACAACATAACCAAATGATCCTCAACCGAGTATCTAATCAAAAGTGTCTGCAACCAATTATTTCCAACAACAAAATAATCTCCAAAACGAAATCTACTTCATAACACAGTGAATATCGAAGAAAAACACATATACCATAAGAAATGACTCACGGGCATGCTTGACAACAATGTATAGGTACTCGTCACCTCACCTATACATTGAACATGATAATAACACGTAGCACATATGACTCAACACCTATTCCCTCAAGATAAGGTTAGGCCAAACACTTACCTCGACTCCAAGAATCCAAATCAAGCCTCTAGCACTTTTTTTCCTTTCGAACCCGACTCCAAATCAATAGTATCTAGACATAATTGACTCGATAACATCAATAATTGTTTAACAATTCAATTCCAAGGCTTAATTATGGAATTCCCAACATTCTTCCCAAAATTCCAAAATTCAACCCGGGGCCCGCTTGGTCAAAACACGAGGTTCGGACAAAAACCCGATCACCCATTCACCCACGAGCCTGAATATATAATTTTCTTTGAAATCTGACCCCAAAACAAGGTCAAATTTCCTAAATAATCAAAAGGCCCTAACTATACCCAAAACCCCAATTTTCTACCTTAATTTCCATGTTTTTAGGCCTATAATCTATTATAATGTTGATGAAAATGGAAGAAAACGATTTGAAGATTACTTACCTAAGAGGTTATGATGAGGAATTGCTTCAAAAATCGCCTGGGAGCTGTGGAGAAGAAGAGGGTTTATGAATTTTGAAAGACTCCTATAGTGAACATTTTGATTTTGGCATTTAAAAACAACTGGGCATTTAGTACTATGCGACTGCGGAGGGGTGTATGCGATCGCATAGAGGANCTAACATTCTTCCCAAAATTCCAAAATTTGACCCCGGGCCCGCTTGGTCCAAACACGAGGTTTGGACCAAAACCCGATCACCCATTCACCAACGAGGCCGAATATATAATTTGCTTTGAAATCCGACCCCAAAACGAGGTCAAATTTTCTAAATAATCAAAAGGCCCTAACTATACCCAAAACCCCAATTTTCTACCTTAATTTCCATGTTTTTAGGCCTAGAATCTAATAGAATGTTGATGAAAAATGAAGAAAACGAGATGAAGATTACTTACCTAAGAGGTTATGGTGAGGAATTGCTTCAAAAATTGCCTAGGAGCTGTGGAGAAGAAGAGGGTTTATGAATTTTGAAAGAATCCCGTAGTGAACATTCTGATTTTGGAATTTAAAAAAAAAAGGGAATTTAGTTCTATGCGATCGCGGAGCGGTGTATGCGATCGCGGAGCGGTGTATGCGATCGCATAGAGGACTGGACCCCAAGCATTGCGATCGCGTATCAGGAAGTGCGACCGCACAGAGTACTACCCAGCCCTCCCCCCCCTCCCCATCTTGCCTAACCCCCTTATGCGATCGCAACTAGGCCTATGCAATCGCATAGGGCAATAGTCTCACCCCCCACTCACACTACTATAAAATCTCAACTATACCTATGCGACCGCATAGTGTAAAACACCAGACATCAGAAAACTCATTTTACACCAGATTTTTCCTAAGTTTCGCACTCCGACACCTACCCGAAACTCACCCGAGCCCTCGGAGCTCAAAACCAAATATGCACACAACCTCAAATACATCCTACGAACTTATTCGTCTAATAAAATAACCAAATTAACATCAAAAACATCGAATTAAACCTCAAAATCAATGAAATATTGCAACGCTTCATAAACTTTCAAATTTCCCATTTTTTATCCGAATCACGTCCAACAAAGTCCGTTTATTACAAAACTTCACAGATAACACATAGAAAACATTTTGAACCTGCTCCGGACTCCGGAACCATAATACGGGCCCGATACCACAGGTTTCACTTTAAATTTCATTTTCAAAAACCTTTATATTTTTTAAAAAACAATTTTATTTAAAAAATTCATTTCTCGGACTTGGGACCTCGGAATTCGATTCCGGGCATACGCCCAAGTCTCATTTTTACCTACGGACCCTCCGGGACCATCAAATCACGGGTCCGGGTCTATTTACCAAAAATGTTGATCAAAGTCAACTCTATTTAATTTTTCAACACAAAATTATTATTTTTATTAGTTTTTCACATAATGGCTTCCCGACTACACGCCTGGGCTGTGCACGCAAATTGGGATGAGATATAAGGAGGCTTTCATGACCTCGGAACACAGATTTAGCTAAAATTACACGAGATGACCTTTTGGGTCATCACATTAGGTAGCCACCTCATCCTTAGAATGACTAAGAGTCATTGTATGTGGTTAGCTAAATGCTTCCACGTTATTTTTCTTTGGGGGGGGAGGGTAGGCTTATCTGTTAATTCATTAATTAACTAGGTAATGCCCCGTTATCTGGTAATTAACCAACTACCCTATAATTAAGAATTATCTCAAATTACCTAAAAATACCAATCATTTTTAATATACTTTATACGCCATACTACTGTGGTCATATGGTACCTGGCATGGTACTAGTTCATAATTATCGGGTATTATCGTTCGACTCGTATTTTATCCAAAATCGGCCACCTTCAACGAAACTCGTTTTTTTTAATTAGTGTACCATTTATCCTCCATGACACTTATTTATCACTTGTTATAAATAGTGTAAATATGTTAACCTCAAGATAATCTCATCCCCGAGTCTATGTCGATCAACTAAAGACGAAACTTTTAACGTATGAAAACGTGAGATGTAACAAATCATCACCAAAATAAAGTGTGCAGACTTGGTCATTCTGTCGACAATCACCCAAATGCATCAAACTTCCTCAATGTCCACGACAAACTAACCACGAAATCTATAGTAATGCCCTCCCACTTTCACTTCGGTATAACCATCTGCTAAAGTAATCTTCCAGGCCTTTGATGCTCGTACTTAACATGCTGGCAATTCAAACACCTTGCCACATACGCAATTATGTCCTTCTTCATCCACCGCCACCAGTAATGATGCCTAAGGTCACAATACATATTCGTGGCACCTGGATAAATGGAATAACGTGAAGATTGTGCCTCCTCTAGAATCGGCTCCCTCGTGCCATCAACATTATGAACGCATAAGAGACCATGGAGATGCAAAACACTATCATCTCTGATAGTAACCCCCTTGGAATCACCTCATACTACCGTCTCTTTAAGAACAGCAAGTGCATATCATCATATTAACGAGCATTGGTTTGCTCGTAAAAAGAAGACTGAGCTACCAGGCATTCAAAAACTCGATTGTGAACTGAAATATCCAACCTCACAAGTAGTTAGATAAGGATTGAATGTCCAAAGTCAATGGCCTCTCCTCTACTAAATGTACACCAAACTACCCATACTCTCGGCCTTTCTGCTCAAGGCATCCACGACCACATTCGCCCTGCCCGGATGATAAAGGATGGTAATATCATAGTCCTTAAGTAAATCAAGCCACCTGCACTGCCTCAGATTAAGATCCCTCTACTTAAACAGGTGCTGCAAACTGCGTTGATCAATGTAAACCTCACACGACACTCCATAAAAATAATACCTCCAGATCTAGAGAGCATGAACTATCGCAGCCAACTCCAAATCGTGCACATGGTAATATTATCATGGGGATTCAACTAATGTGAAGCATATGCAATAACTCACCCTTCATGGATCAATACACAACCCAATGCAATGCATGAAGCATCGCAATACACAGTGTACATCCTTGAACTAGAGGAAAAAACCAACACTGATGTTGTAGCCAAAGCGATCTTGATCCTCTAAAAGCTCGCCTCACAATCATCATACCATCTAAACTGAGCACCCTTCTCGATATATGTATTCAAAGGAGCTGCAATAGACAAAAATCCCTTCACAAATTAACGATAATAACCTGCTAGCCTTAAGAAACTCCCAATCATGGTTGCGATGGTAGGATGAGGCTAACTTTGAACCTCTTCGATCTTCTTGGGATCCACCTTAAAACCCTCACCTGACACAACATATCCTTATAACACCACAGAATCTACCAAAATCACAGTTGGAGAACTTAGCATATAACTTTTGCTCCTGCAAGGTTTGAAACACAATCCTTAAATGTTGCTCATGCTCCTCCAAGCTACGTGAGTAGATCAACATGTCATCAATAAAGATAATGAAAAATGAGTCAAGATATGTCCTGAACCACGATTCATCAAATCCATAAATGATATCCATTAGTCAAGCCAAAGGACATCATTAGAAACACTTAGTGCCCATATCTAGTCTGAAAAGTAGTCTTCGGAATATCCGAAGCACGAATCCTCATTTGATGATACCCAGATCTCAAGTGGGTTTTCGAGAACACTCTAGCACCCTACAACTGATCAAACAAATCATCAATGCGGCAGCGAATACTTACTCTTGATGGTGACTTTATTCAGCTGGCGACAATCAATACACATCCACATACTCCCATCCTTCTTCTTCACAAATAGTGTCGGGTGTACCCCAAGGTGACAGACTCATCCTGTTGAAACCCTTCTTGAGCAACTCCGGAAGTTTCTCCTTCAACTCCATTAGGCCCATTCGATAAGGCGGGATAGAGATATGTTGGGCGGCTGGTGCCAAATCAATGTCAAAATTGATATCACTATATGGTGGTGTTTACCCTAAAATTCGAGTAGCAATTAAACTTGTATTATGATTTTAAGGATATGTGAACAACTAATTTTTGACCACACCCAAATTCTATACTATTTTGCTGTAAATATTAATTTTAGGTCTAATCTTAATATTTTAAATTTTTATCTTACTCTTAATAGGTTTTATTTAAGAAAATTAAAAACAACAAAAATATTCACATTCTTAGAATATAAGATTTGTTCCTATGTTTAAATAGAAGAA